>JAOWBU010000597.1:0-25000 GCA_026212405.1 Petrea volubilis
CATTTATTGAAAACTATTTATAAAATATATATAACAAAACGTATTACGAAAAATAACTTCAAAAAAATAGGAACACAAACATGATCCGAAAAAAACCATAACAATTATACTAACTCTTAAAAGCAGAAAACAAAATTTTTAAAACTAACAATAATTATACATTTTGCGAAAATTTAAAAATATTATAATTTATTTTTTATTTATTATTTAAATTTTCGGCGGAATTTCTGCCGAAATTCTGCCGAAAATATCGAAAAATATTTTTAAATTTTTTTGAAAAGCCGCGGAAAATTAAAAAATATTATAATTTTATTTTTTTTTATTTTTTTCGGCGGAAATTTCCGCCGAAAATTATTAAATTTAATTTTTTTATTTATTATTTAAATTTTCGGCTGAATTTCCGCCGAAATTCCGTCGAAAATGTCGAAAAATATTTTTAAAATTTTTTTTTTAAATCTGTCGAAAATTTTGGGCAGAAAATTCCGCCGAAAACGCCTTCCGAAAATAGCGCGTTTTCTTGTAGTGCATGTATTGATGAGTATAAGAGAAAATGTAGCACCATATTGTAGCAAAGAATCCCACCTACCTTGAACTATCAAATTCTTCGAAAAGTTGTCACACTGCTAGCTTCACATTCATGTAAGGCAATTTTTATCCACAATAAGGAAAGTAAAAAAAAAAAAAAAGGACCAAAATGTTAGTTACAAAATGTCATCACGCTTCCAAATATGTCTAACAAGACTACACGAATTGAACTTAAAGGACATCATTTCCAAAGTCCCGTTGCTCATTTAGTATTTCGTATGCTGAGGCAATAATAGAATTGCTGCATCCGAACAACTTGATCAGCTGTAGAGTTGGAATTTCTTCAATACCTGATGGGATTTCCATGAGTTGGCTACATGCATAAAGTTCGAGGTGCTCTAGTCTTGGGAAGTGAGTACTGTCAGCTATCCAGTGTTTCCAATGACTACAATGAATATGCAAGGATCTAAGTTGAAGGAATTCCCCTTCCGTCGACTCCCACTCTTCGCCACAGAAGGCACTCCCTCTCAATTTAAGCACTTCAAGATTAGGCAATGAACCGACAATAGTGATCTTTTCCCAAGGAAATTGGTAACCAAATAAGTGCAGCTTTCTAAGTGAATAAGGTAAGGCCAGACACCTTGGTGGCATCTTGGAATCCGCTACCCAAGTTATCGATTCAAGTTTATGCAAATGGACAAGATTGTTGAGACCATCACGTGGCCATTTCACATCAGTATAGCTAAAGCCTTGCTGCTCACATACAAATTTCAATTTCTTAACATTTGGGATTGCTTTAATGACATCATTTGTACACCTTAAATTTAGTATGCCCGATCGCGTTTGCAAATTTTCAAGACGGGTTCAGGCAAATGAATTCTGTAGGTGACCTGGATATGCCTAAGTTGTGGCATATTCCATATTTCATATGGTAGAACTTTACATCTGTATCCGCGGAACCTCAAATTTAGGGTTTGTAAATTCAAAAAATGAACTATTGAAGAAGGAACCATTTCGTCAAGCAAGCAATCTAGGTAGCGCAAGTTCACCAGCTGCGGCATATCATTCACAAAATCTATGTCCTCATCCATATCCAATACCCTCAACAATCTGGATCTCAAAGTAATCCGTGCAGAAATATTCCTTCTGAGGTTGCATAGTGAGGATGTTGATGGCGAAGTATGAGTAGGAGTATTATTTTCCATCCTACTTGAGTGAAAATTGATGCAACGCTCGTTTTCTATGTCTTGTGAAATGTTTTCTACTTGAGCATGGCCAAATCTCTCTATAAATACATTAGGAATATACCAAAAAATGTCTACCTCCATTTCTTAAAATTAAACAAAAAAAGAAGGAAAAAAATAATCAAGAATGGAGTAAACGTGGTGGCTGGAGAAATAAAAGGTGAATTATTGCCTTTTGGCATTATGCCAAAACAAATAAAAATGGTCAAAAAGAAAAATTGGGAGTTGATTGCAGCAGCAAGTGGCTAAGAAAAAATGTAGCAAGTCATTTAATGCCATTAATGCACAAGCAACAAATGAAAAATGAAAATGAATGGTACATGAATTTGGCTAGTATTTCATTGACTGAATCGGCCAACTTGTTTTAAATTTCACAATGACGTTATGTCATTGATTGCGAGAAAACAAAAAGAGAGAGTTAGAATAATGGATGAAGATAAGTTTCCATTATATTATATTGTCAAAACTTCACTCAAAAAACTTATCTGAAAAACTGCTCTTTCTATTTGTAAAACTTCTTCCTTCGAGGAGGATCTATGACGAGTGATTCCTATCGCACATTGTTTGATTCTTCACTAGGAATTATTTTCAATTATCTTAGTATTTTAGTAAGTATTTGAAACGGCAACTTTTTGTCTTGTCTTTTGACAAATTTGATTTTCGTCTTATGTATTGATAAGTTTTAATTTTAGTTTTTAGAATTTTTGTCAATTGTTTTATGATGAATAAATACAAATCTTTTGGTATTAATCTGAAAGAAATGTGCACTTATATTTTGTTAAATGTTGATCTCAAAGATGGTCTTCTTTTAGAGGATGTTTGGAGGGTCCATATATGGCTTCGTGTTTCCTTAGCCGTTCAAAAGCAACCCAACTCATCAAAATCTCTCTACATGACCTATGGATTGGTTATTAAAATCCTCGTTTAATTGGTGAGTATTTGGGCGACTTACCTATTTGTTTTGTAAAAAGGTCTGCGAATCAAGCCACTTATGTAATTGATAGGCAGTTTGATTCTATATCAAATCACATAGATTGAAATTATTGCCTTTCTTTTATGTTTTCGATTGTATTGGTTGATATTTCTAATTAATTATTAATAGTACTAGTTTTTTATGTCAAAAAAAAAAACAATAATGGATGAAGATTAGCAGCCAGACGATGACAGGCAACGAAAGCGAAGAAGAGCACACACATGCAATTTAAGAATTAAATCTGAAAATTCGGAGAGGAAATTTTAAATTCCGATGATGTGATTCTCTTTAATTTTTCAATTTTTGTTTATAAAAGGCAACAAGAAGCAGGCATTTGGGGATCTTATAAGAAAAGAGCGAAAAAAAAAAACAGAGTTTAACTCTGTACTTGTCTATATTTTTCTACTCCTTAGTTTAATTAGTTAGGAAATAAAAAGTAAGTTTAGGCTAGTAATCAATCCGAGGTTTGAGTTTCAATGTCAAAGAAGTATTTTCTTGTTTCAACGTTGTATTCTAACTACAGAATGGTGATAGTAAACTCTTGTATATATATTTGTTTTTATTATTTAATTATGGAGTAGTCTTGGTATTGCTAAGATCGATGTAACCGAATCCAATGTTTTAAGGTTTGAATTATACAAGTAGTTATTTTATTAATAAAATTATGTTTTATGATTTTTAATCATTTTTATATTTAAAATTGTTGATTAATTGTAGCGAGGGGTAGAAAAGAAAAGTTGCAATTTAATAAATATTTTTAAATATAAATTGAAGCTAGTTTGAGTCATTTATGCTTAAGAGTACCCAAAGAGGGGCGTTGGAAATTTATAAATATGTCAACTATTAGTTTGTAAAACATTTTACTAATTGAAAAATTAGTGTGGTTCGTATAGGTTGTTTCCTAAAAAGTCAACCTATGTACAACAAATCCAAAGTACTTGATGAAATTCAAAATAAATTAAACTAGATTAGTGCACCAAAAGGGGAAATTGAACTTAGGCAAATTTAAAATTGTCAAAGATTCCCAAAAAGGGTCAATTGAATAAAAGGGAATTTGGCCAATTTATAAATAATTTTTTTATTCAAACTTATATTTTTCAAATTCTTAAAATAATATAGGTGGAGATGAAATCGATCCCTAGCGCTATTTTGCTATCAGAAATTCCTTGCCAAATTCTATTATTTACAAATTTTTTAAAATTAATTTCTTATTTTATTCCGTAAGAAACACAACCCGCCTTCTAAATTGATTTCTCAAATAATATAAAGATTTGACAAAGTTAATTATTTATATTTCATCGTTTCTCGTGGGAACAATATTTTTGTCATCACTTTATTATTTGAACGACTAGTTCACTTGATATAATGACTCCTAGTCGCATTAATTAGTGACATTATTAGTTTAAATTATATGGATACCAAAGATCAATATGCATAAATCATGATTATTGACACTGGGATTTTCACGATTTTATAGTCATATGTGTTATTTTTTTAGTTAATTATACTTTTATTTATATTTTGAAATCTTTAAATTAAATTTAAAGGTTAAATGAAATATTTAATTGATAAGAATAATGTTATGAATCAATATTTGGCAGTAAAACTCATACTTTGCCAAATATAGAGATCAAATTTTGATGTTACGTTAATTCATATCAAATCTTGTGATTATAAAAATAAATTATTAGAAATTATAAAAAATTAATCAAAATCATGCTACTTCGTCAAGTAAATATAACAAAAGTAGTCTTGATCTTGCAACTATAAACAAAGGTGATATCTACAACTACAAATAGAGGTGACCTTTACAAGTTAAAAACACAAGGGGAGTGTTTGTGGGCGCGCGCACGTGTGTGTGAGAGAGAGAGAGGTGACACTAGCAAAGAATTCTCAAAGTTCAACAAAATTTATAGCGACCACGGCAAATTTGGCAAGTTTCATCAAATTGAGACGTTTGATGTGGAGTTAAGTCACTAAATCCGACAAGTAATATTAGTGACAAAAAAAAGTGAGTATAAAGTTGTTATCAACAATTGTGATAAGAGACAATACATTTTATTTTGTTACTAATTAAATTTATTTACTGATAGCAACTTTTATATTGTCATAATATCACTCAGTCGTGATAAAAATTAACGTTATAGTTGTCACTATTGATAATTATTGACACACATATGGTGATAATTTGGTAACAAGAAAAATTATCATTGTGATTTTGTGATAGGAGTTCACCGTCACTAAAGTGTTACTATATGTTTGTCACTAATTGTCCATGTTGTCATCTCAGACACTATATTATCGTTATTGATATTTTGTAAATTATTCTCGTAACAAAATAAATTCTTCTATAGCAAAATGTAAAGTGCCAATTTTTTAATATCACTTGTTATGTTGTCACCAATTTACTCATTTTCTTGCAATGAGTTAGTGTTATTCCAAGTATAATTGAATTTAAACACATAGTGATCATGGCGATATCCAAAGCATTTTTTGTGGAGATTATCTAATCAAGGTATTCAATTTGCGATTACGATGTTAAATTGGTGGACCAAGTCTAACCCTAGTCAATTTGGATAAGACCCAATGGTCCTTATCCCTCAACCAATAGCCCTAGAATATTGGGGCACATTTTTGAACGGCCCCATGAAGTTATTAGATGGTCAACAACCTACTTTTGAGGAATACGCTACCCGTCTTCCTAAGGCGGGTGATCCTGAAGTAGATCCGGGAAGACTGCTGCTGAGCGTCCCCTATGAAAAAACCTCTACATCACATCTGGTAAACACATTCCAGTACCCACTCTTAGCACTCTAATTCACTATATAACATGCATACTTCACTCCACTCACTCAAGCTAATGAATCAAGCACATTTTGAGCAAAATTGCTCACTTACATGGAGAATTTCCCTGCTGTCTTTCCTTCATTATTTTACATTATATTGAATTTATTTTTCATTTATTCTTTCTAAGGCATATACTTATTTAATTCAATGGAATCCTAACATTTTTTTTCAGGTTAGGTCCTCCAATTATCAACAGGTCCTTTTTTTCAAGCAGGACTTTAAAGATTCCCTTACGCTCAACGATCTCTTTCAAAACTTTCTGGTCGTCCAAAAATTTAGTGCGCATCAGTTGGTGCCATTTATTGGAAAATTGAGCAAAAGATGTGAGGGAAACATATGCAATCTACGATTTATTTTTGAATCGAAGAAGCAATCCCCATCGTTAGTGAGGCTACCACGACTTCAACCGAAATCGAAACTCCCATCGTTCAAACAATCGGGATGCTCACTTCTGCCTCTATGATCATTCCCCAGCCTTCATTATCTTCAGGAACTCCAGCGTTAGAAGGTTTCCTAGCGCCTACAAGCACTCTTGCTGTAAGCGTACCTTCTACTAAGGTGCCCACTTCAACTACATGATTAATGCGGCCGGTCAAAGCAGCAACTTGAGAGTCATTCCTCTCTTTCGAGAGGGAGCATCAACCGCCCTTCCAGGTAGGACATGAGTCCCTCCCCTAGAATAGAATCCTATTTTGGCTCCAACATCAAGAGTCCACCCTTCTGTAGTGTGTGTCGTTATAGCCACGACCCAAGTAGTAACCAGTTTCATCCCTTCTATGTTAGCGGCCTTTATTGAGCGTACAATCCTCGTTCCAATCATAGCAAATAGCCTTGGAGGAGGAACCTAGAGCAATGCTCCCTATCATTGTGGAATCTTCCTTAGACTCCATGAGGTAGGAACCTCGCACACTCCTCGCCTTGTGCATCCTTATGCTGAAGTTGCTCAGTCCCTCGCTATCGAAGGGAAACAAGAGGTCTTGAGGAAGCTACAACGTATAAACACGCAACATGTGGAAGAAGAGGGACTCCCTCCTATATGCAATCCTTTTGGTCCTTCCGAGGATCTTCTCCTATACATGAGCATGTCTAACCTCCCAACATATGATGGGACTACAAATCTACAAGAACATTTGGTGGAATTTGATACCACCATAGTTAGGGGAGCCAAAAGTGGTTCTCCCAACTTCCCCAAAGTTCCATTCATTGCTTTGAGGACCTCAGACGACTATTCCTCTATCAATTTGCCAGTAGGAAAAATTATAAGAAATCTACCATGGGTCTCTTCCAAGTCAAGAAGGTGATAAAGAATCCCTAAGACCTTAGCCTCTCTTCAAGTATCGTATGCTAGTCACAAATTACTTTCACATGCTTTCACCTAAGAATTGAGCAAGAGTGCCTTCCACAGGGCTAAGAAATACATGCACATGGAGGAATCCCTAACGGGTCCACCATCCAATCAAAACTGAGAATGAAAAGAAATAGGAGGCCTTTCACATCTTTCTAAAAAGGATCGGGAGCCTCCTTAACACAAACCTTTTAGGAGTACCCCAACACAAGTCCATCTCTAAATTTAGGAGAAAATCTTTGTTCACAAGCCAAAGAATGCCGTTGATCAGTGTTGCCACCTTCGGAATGAGATTGAAAAACTTATACAGGATGGGCACGTTCAGGATCATATGCTAAGATTGGGAACAAGGGCTAAACTGATTCCCAAAAAGAACTTCTCCAAGGGAAACCAATCCAAACAAACCAGAACTAATAAAAAACTTTGAGGAGGCAAACATCTTTCGGTAGGGAAAGCTCCTCAAGCCAAACCCGAAGAGAATTCTTTTGAATGTGAGGAATCCACAGAGAATGATGACCCTCCTCAAAAAGGCACATCCACATGATCGTAAGAGTATCTACTGACGAGGACTCCCACAGTGCCAAGAAGGCTCATGCCAGAGCCCTTCGCCGCATGAAAGCGAACCTCACTATTTTGAAAGTGGAAAAGGCGACAGCTATGCCTATAATCTAATTTGATTCTCAGACATAGAGAAGATTTATATCCCTCATTATAATGCCCTTGTCATCATAGCCAATTATGACGTTTAGAAAGTATTCATTGATAATGATAGCTCTACCGATTGGAATGGAGCAAACCCAGAGATTTCATAGGAGGAGTCACCCAGCCTAAAGGTCAAGTAACACTTTCTTTAACCTTATGGACGGGACCATACAAAAAACACTTTCTTTTACCTTATGGACAAATAACATCCTTCCTAGTTGTGGACATCATATCTGCATACAATGTTATTCTTAGAAGACCCACATTTAACACCTTTCACGCAGAAGTGTCTACCTACCTCATTAAAATCAAGTTTTCTATTGAAAAGGGAATCGGAAAAGAGATTAACTCTCATTAAGAAAATATTATGTGAAATCCATCAAATGCAAGAATAAGCAGGGTTCCTTCAAGAAACCCTACAAGGCTCCTACACAATAAAAGGACTCTTCCGTCCCAAATACCCAGGAAGCTGCTAGTGCACCCCCTCTGTAGGAAGATGCCCACAACAAAATTCCAAGCCACCAAAAAAATGGCCCTAAGAAGATAAAACTTTTGAGGACTCTAAAGCTAAACACATTCGTAAACAAAATGAAGACAAGAACTTGCTAAGAAGGTATGTAAAAGCAATCCTCAAACTTCATTTATTTATTTGGTGAATAAAAAAAGTAATTCAATCTTCCTAACAATTGGCTTTTGCTGGCTAGGAGACGGTTAGTATCATACTTAAACCCCTCAAGGAGGGCGACTTGCCAAGCAGAGAGAATAGTCCACCTCTTAGGAGAGCAACAAAGAACATTTTCCTCTTCCATCTCTTAGGGGCAGCAGGGGATCGGAGGAATCTCACCCCTCCTCGAGGAGCGAAATAAAAAAGTCTAGGCTCAATAGGCTTTGGCATGAAAAAGGAATGGAAATGAACGTATATATATACATATATGTGAATATGTATTCTAAATTATTAACTACTTACACACATATATATGTCATATACATATGTGCTTTTCATTATTTATGTATGTGTATATATGTATGTAAATATATTGATGCTTACCAAATTTCAGACGCTCAGAAAATTTGTAGAAGGGAATAGTTGAGCGTAGGGGAATCCTTAGAAATCTCATTTTTCGAGGAAGGACCTACCGCTTTAGGGGGACCTAGCCTACAAAAAAGAATTAGGGCTCCACTGAATTAAGTAAGTATGTGCCTTAAAAAGAAATAAAGCCAAAGTAATTGCAATATAATGTAAGTAAGGCATGGAAGACAATAGGGAAATCCTACATGCTAGTGATCAATTTGTGCTCGTAATGTGCCTGATTTGTGAGCTTAAATGAGTACAATGAGTGTAGATTAGAGAGGGTTTTAGTTAGAACTTCTTTACCAAATGTATGGTTGTAGCCTTTTCATAGGATTGGTGCTGAACCATCTAGCCCGAGGAGTCCTTGGGGTGACCTCCTCCCGATCAAGGGAAAGGACAAATTTTTGAGAAGTTGGTTGAAAGGTGATTCCTCAAATCTCTAAGTTAGTTAGGATTGGAGATAACCATAAGTCTATCTTGTAGGCTTTGTTTGTTAGAAAGATAAAGGGGGTTGAGCCTTTATCTATCCACCCTCTTGAATGAGAAAGGTCAGGGTGGGCTTCCTCTAGACTAGGCCTCCTCGGTTTGGGCTGTCCTTCGTGGGAATCCTGGGCCTCGCTTGGGTTGTGAGCCCATCTTTGAGGCATCTTACCTTAGGCTTCTCCTTTTAGGTCATTTCATATTTTCCAAGTCTAATGGACTAATTTTTAGGGGGCATCATTATATATATATATATATATAGCCTTTGGAGTAATCTAACCAATTGATTGGTATAATTGGTTTATTTATATCCTTTTTTATTATTGATAACATGAATATAGTTAATAGTTTTAGTAATTCAAATGACTTGTGACTTTCTAATATATATATATATATATATATATATATATAAAGTTATAAAATTATCATCCGATTATGTGTTTCTAATTATCATATGTTGTTAATAAATTGCTTTGTTAGTTACATGAGATATTAAGAGTAAAATGAGTTCAGATCCGAATTGTTAATTTAGTTATATATTGATTTTTATTCATTACTCTATTATTGAAACTTTAATTAGTTACATGGTGAGAACTAGAGTCAAGCAATAGGGAAGTAAGAGTTGTTATTAATTCATCTTACTTCCCTATTGCTCGACTCTAGTTAAAAGCCTGATTAGTCTAGTCTATGAATTATCTAAATTTATTTTGATCAGATATATTGGATTATCATGATTGCACTGTCATTGAAGGACTCCAGAATAAGATATCTCATGATAGTATTCTTTATAAGGTGTATGCCTTTCATCTTTTCTTACTGGGGCATTAGATTATATATAGTAAATATCGTTGTATATCATTTGTTTATTATTGCCCTTTAGATATATCTACATTCTAGGATATTCTATCAAAGTTATACTTTATCTTTACATTCAGAGGTTATGATTTTGATAAAATATTTTTCCTCTGGATTAAAGATAGTCTATATTGAAAGATATCAATTTATTTTCATTCGTGAGCTAAATTGTGCTGTTATACGACTGTTTGACACCCTTAAGGATGCCCTTAAGAGAGTCCAGCCCAGGTACATGCATGAAAGAACTATCAAGCGGAATGAACCGATGGTATATCCTTTCTCTACGCTATCATACTACAGGATTCAATTTTTCATACACTTGGAGGTTGGCTCTAGTGTCATTGGATTGGTGTATTACCCGGGCACGGGGTACACCTACCGTTTAACCATGGTCAAGGTACCTCCTTAACAAGTGAGGCATAAAGATTACTATTATATTTGATCTATTTTGGTAGTCATAAGGTTGGAGGCAAGCAAGCTCAACTCACCATTGCATATTCAGATCTCATTTTATCGCATAACGTTTTCAATACTTATTTCGAGTAATATTCGTTTGGCTGCATTTAAAACTCGTGTTCCTCTACCTAACTGTTTACCATGATTATATTTATATGTGTGTGTATGTGTGTGTATTTGGCCTCACTAAGTCGTTTGGACTTACACTTATATTTAGGGGTGGCAAATGGGCGGGTCGAGTCGTAAATGGGTTGGGTTTCTAATGGATTTTTGATAATGGGTTGAAAATCGATCGGGTGGTAAACGGGTTTGAGCGGGTTGAGTGCGGGTTGTAAACGGATCGGAGCAGGTCAAAATGGGTTTACTAGAAAAAATATTTTTTTTTACTCATATAAATTAAAACTTAAAAAAATAAAATAAATTTTGACAAAATCAATGTTCAATATTACATTTTACATGAACTTTCATCCCATGACAATGAATTATAAGTCTAGAAAATAAAGTTGAATAAAAATAAGAAATAATTACACAACCAAAGAGGAAAGTTGATTCCATAAAAAAAAAAAGAGAAATTCAAGATTTTAAGATAACCATTTTATAATATAAATTTCTTAAGTTTAAATTTCACTGGATATATGATTATTAATCGGATTTCATATTAATTTAACATAAACAGGTGTTTGAACCATTTTTTCAGTTCAAAAAAACAAAGCAAAAAAAAAAGCTCGTAGAGACACTCTCTAAATTTGTTTGTTTTTTTTCAAATGCCATGTGAAGTAAATGACAATTTGACCCAAGAAGTTATTTTTTTTTCCCTTTCACGCTTTTGTTATTCTAGCCTCATAAATTCTCTGCAAATTTTGTTTTTGCTATAAATTAATAACCTAGTTAATAAAATTTATTGGTAATAAATCTTAATTTTTATTAATTTCTAGACAAAATCTCTGCTTTTTTTTTTTCTTTTCGATCCATAATATTAATCCCCATTGATGTTCAAGCAAAAAAAAAAATGCTAAATTGATGATAAAAATAAAACAAGAAAAGCTTTAAGAGAGAGAGGGGGGAGAGGAGGGAGAGAGAGAGAGAGCTATAGAGAGAGGGAGAAAAAAAAAAGGAGAAAAACTTTGGAAGAGTTTGTTGATGGATAAAATTGTGGTAATAGTATAATTCCTTATTTCTTTTCATAGTATGGGTTGGACCATTAAAGGCTCATTAAGGACCCATTAGCAAACCATTAAAAAACCAGATGAAAACCATTTAGAAACCATAACCAATTTGACCCATTTTGACCCAATCAATTTTGACCCATTTCAATATTTCTCAAACCCAACCCAACCCAAAATCAATTGGGTTGGATTAGACCCATAGTGTAGAAACTATTTTGCCAGGCCTACCTATATTCTTCTATTCTCTGCCTCAAATTAGTATTTGGCCTCAGTGGGTCTTAGGGAGAGAGGTGTTATACCCTAGGTATCGCTCAGCATTCGCCCCATTGGCATGCCAGACTTACCAAAAGAAATAGTTTGAAAAATAGAAAACCACAAGGAAGGAGCAAAGAGAAACAAGAAGGAGGTCCCTACTTAGTACCTAAGTTAGATTTTTGGGAGCCCAATCCTGTGGCTGGTGGGATATTAGAGCTTCCATATAGCTTCGATCCATAGGAGGAGCCAAGCCCTACAACAAAGACAAAGCCACTACTACATCCTTATCCATCATGATGGGGGAGGTGGAAGGCACATACCAAGAAGAAACATTCATCCTTCTTTGAGCATTATCAATAAAGTGCGGAGGATGATTAGCCCTAGGAGGTAGGGGATGCCGCCTCAAAGGCTCAACTATAAAAGGCCCTTGATTTGCAGCCAAGCATACTCTAGTCCTTTTAGTTTGATCAGAGGAGGAATTACCAGCAGGATGTTTCTCCCTGTCAATCTCAATTGCCGTCTAAGGAGAGTAAGTGAAGGATCGACCTCCCAAAGAAGAGCAGTGCGTTGATCATTGATGCGGCATATGAGTGCTAGAGGGGGCTAAAGTCCCCAGGAAAGGTGCAAGAGTGCCCGAAGGAGTGCCCCCTACCCCTTTGAGATTGCTGCCTCAGAAAGTCATTCATCTTCACCTTAAACTCCATGGCTTCTGTGAAAAAAATGAATCCACACATTACTATTCCCATAAGCAAATCTACAAGCACGTAAAAGTAGAAGCTCATAAATTCTAATACCAAGAGGCTCCTCCAATGCCTCCTCCTTCCTATTTAAGCCAAAATGATGCAAGAGTTGGTAGGAAGAAATGGTATGAGCACCATAGGATGCCTGGTTTAACCTATCTAGCAGCTGGTTTGCACTTGTTCGACGATGGTTAACATCATACTTGCAATCCTCGGGAAGGGAAGTTCGTCAAACCAAAGGAATACTCCATATATTGGGCGGGGCAATAAAGAAGTATTTCCTCTTCCATCTCTAAATGTGCAGCAGGGGTTTGGAGGAATCTCACTCCTATTAGGCAAAATGAAAAAATTCAGGAATCAATGAGTTTACTCATGAAGAAAAAATGAAAGTGAGAAGCCTTTGAGATTTGTTCCATGAAATATAGCAACATGGCATAGGCCGCTAAAAGCCTAAAAGCATTGGGAATGAACTGATTCAAGGGAATTGCCAAAAGATTGGAAACATCCCTATAAAAATTTGGTATAAGGAATCACATCCCCCATCCAGCTGATTAAAATGAAACCCTAAAAACCTTTCAGGAGGAAGATAAATTCTATTTGAAAGAGATGCGAGTTCTAGCCATCAACCAAGAGGAATCTTGTATTCCTCCTGCAAACTATCCAAGTAAGCCCTAACAAAGAGGACCTAAGGACTTCATAAAAGGGAATCCCTCATAGATCCTTTGTTGTTCCTTCGCTACGAATAGGAGCTCAACCTTTTTAGGCTCCTCTTTCTCTACCACTACTACATCCACTGGTAGGGCATGAGCAGAACAAGAGGAGCCCTCAAAATGATCCCTTTTTTCCCCCAGAAGGGACAATTCTTTGAGAATCTTGCTACCAACCTCAAGGGAACCCCCAAAACCGTCCTCCACTTAAGATATACTTTGGGTCAGAAGACATTATATCAACAAAAATACACAACAAAAGCAACAAAAAAAGGTAAGGAAAATATACAACAAGCGGTTCTTCCATGAAACCCAGAATCACAACCAAAGGCAGCAACCCTTGCACAAGTAAAAACTGATAAATCAAAACCAAAAAATAAAAATAAAAATTGAAAGACGTACCCAATTTCAAAAAAAGACATACAAAACTCATCGTCAGTGAGAGATAACCAGAAAAGAACCACCGAGAAAGATGTTGGAAAATCATTCGAAAAGGGAAAAATGTCTAGGCAAGATTAAAATGTCCTTTCTCTCTCAATATGTATGGTTTACTCTGTGATAAGAAAAAAACCCAGCATTTATGGGTTTTCTTGAGTAGACCACAAACCTCCCGCAACCGTCAATCAAAATATAATCTAACAGTCCCGATTCATTGCTATCAGAAATCGAAGAGACATAGGTTCATGATTACCTACGCGACCTACCTTTTCAGGAAGGACTAACTCCACTCTTTAAATGGTGGTTATCTAACATAATTGTCCATCGGAGTCCATTAGCCTTAGACTTCTCAAGCCAAAATCCGCAAAGTAGCTCCTCCACTTTAAGGATTCTTACTAGGTTTTCCCTCAGAGGAAACTCTCATACAAGGATTCTACTTAGTGCACACCCCTGGCAAAACGATGGAATCCTCCATGATTTAAAACAAAGACAGACCAATCGTTGGATTCTGGAGCAAATAGGATTCCCTTATTACAAACTAGCTTTCAGAGTACGATCCCTCTATTCTCATAGCAGACTTTCAGCTCTACTATAAGAGTGGGGGGCGGGGGGGCGGGGGAGTTATGACACCCCTTAGAAATAATACGTCAGGCCAAAATTATAATGCAAAAAGTCCAAATAAAACGCCCACGCAAAGAGGTTAACCAGGACTCCAGCCCAGGAAACACCCAAGTGAAATCTAAGAGGCCCACATGAAACCAACTCATGAGAGGTTTACGGCAACTCTGGGCCAAGCCCAATTCGAGGAAGCCCACAACAAAGGCCCACATAGCCCTTCCTCCCATAAAGTGGACCAAGTCCAATCCTAGTCGACATGGATAAGACCCAATGGTCCTTATCCCTCAATCGCGGCGACACTAGAATATTGGAGCACATTTTCAATAGTCCCATGAAGTTGGGAAATGGTCCACAACCAACCTTCGAGGGATCCGCTACCAGCCCTCCTCGAGCGAGGCATCCTAGAGCAAAATTCAGGAAGGTTGTTGTTGAACATCCCCTATAAATAAGCCTCCACATCTCATTTGGTGAACACATTTCAATATGCTCTCTAAGCATTCTAATTCACTCTACAACCTACATACGTTGTCCACTCGCTCAAGCTCACGAATCAAGCCCACATTTGAGTACAATAGCTCACTTACACGCAGGATTTTCTATTGTCTTTTCCTGCTCTATTTTACCTTGTATTAAACTTTCCTTTTGTATTATTCTTTTTAAGGTACATGCCTATTTAATTCACTGGAGCTTTAACGTTTTTCGTATAGGTTGACCTCCCCAATTATTGATAGGTCCTTCACAAGCAGAATTCTTAAAATTCTCCTACACTCACCGTTCCCTTCTATAAATTGCTTTTTGATAAATTCTAGATCCCAAGGGAGAAAACTGACTTTAGAAAATGGGCTTCTTCTTGACTCTGTCTAGTCCAACGGTCGAGTATTTCCCCATGCTTGTATTGCTGTAGCCAATCAATGAGTAGACTTGTGTGATGAACTAGTAATTGAGAGAGAGAGAGAGAAAAAAAAATGGTTTATGGATTGTATTAATCATAAATATATATATATATATATATGTATATGTATATATATTAAAATATTTTTTTATAAGTTGTACGAAAATATATTTATCAAGTGGTTACAAGATAAAAGCACACTCTTTTTGTTTGTATATAATAAGGATAATCAATAGAATTAGTCTTTTAATTAGCCATTTATTGCGAGACAAAGATTCACCATCTAAATATAAATACATATATATATATATTAAAAATATCCCTATAGTTCTACAAATTATAAATAGAATGGTTAGAGGTTAAAATTACACACTTAAATATTTATGAGGATAATTAATAAAAGTAATTATTAAATCAGTCATTAGTTGGAGAACAACTCGAGAGTAGCTTTATAAGATTGATAGGTGTACAATGATAAGCTTTAACATAAAAGATAATTACAATTATACATGTTAAATATGATACTAATCAAAATAGCGCGCAAATCCCTACACTATTGGAACTTCAGAGAATCCTTAGCGGAAATATTGCTCTATTGAAAATTTATTATAGAAGTCTTAATAGACTTATTGGATTTATATTTATATAAATTCGAAGAAGATTTGGAATGTATATTTCAAGGATTCTCCAATTAAATTGAAAATGTGAAACAAGTCTAAAAGCAGTGATTTTGCTTACAAAGCTGTACAAAGACAATTATAAGAGAACTTGTTCGTTACTTTGTTGATCATACGAACAAGGAGAAAGAAAACAGGAAAATTGTTCTCTAAAATAATTTACAAAGGAGAAACCTAATGTCGTGTCTAAGATAAAATTAGAAATTATGTACCAAGTGTTCAACGAACGTATGTTTTCAAGTCAAGCCAATGAGATGGCATTATTGAATGGTTATAGTTTTGAATATTCAAATAGAAAAGAACATATACGAAAGCATGGAGGCTAAAATGAGACGGCAAGATTCCTTGAATTTTAAAATTCAAGTCAAAGCTTACCATGCTTTCTGCTAAAGTTTTAAGTAATAATTATATCATTGTTGTATTGTTTCCCATTACAACGTTTGAACTAATTCCAATTTTCTACGTATATGTGATTTTGTATGGACATGAAGTTTGTTAGATTAATAACTATATTGTAATTTGTATCAAAAAATAACTATATTGTTATTCACATTACACAATCTCTTTTTTTTTTTTTTTTTTTTTCACGTCCCATATATAAAAGTCATCTCATAATTTCTCATAAGCGACACGTCAAGGGATCGAACTTCATAATATATCCATCCAACACAAAACTATCATCCCTGAAAATTTTTACAAAATTTAAGTCACCAAGCCCTACAATCAGTTAAAAAAAGCAGCACTTAGAAACAACATAACATCTAGGCAAACCAACTAATAAGGCCTAAGTCAACTAGACCTAAATCCTTCATGGCTTCATCAAAGAGCAGTGAATATCAAATCTCCTCTCAGCCAATAAGATCACACCCATAATGACTATATACACATCTGCTTTCAGGAGGTTACCCTAGCACAAAGCCATTACAAGAGATAACACAGCGCACTCGTGTTCCATTTATCTTGTTATGTAAGTCCCCACATCTCCTGAAGTCCAGAAATGCACATTTCCTTGCAACGATGGGACATGCAGGAGCAGATTTTATCTGACAAAGATAGTAATATGTTTTTATCAGCACACAAGTAGCATACTTTCAAGACAATTAAGCAACAAAGCTTCAATCATGTATTCTCACAAGTCACAACAATAAATAGGAAAGAAAAAGAATGAAGGGGAAGAGTTAGAAGACACCATCACCTCAGATCTTGCTAATGCCTTGATTCATAGCATTCAAAGCATTAATTGAAAATGGTCTGTATGTTCCTAAGAAGGGACCCAACAGGAGCTAGCGCAAATAATCCGGCCTTTCCATCCCTGTAACATCCAGTTGCCATCTTCATCAAACAGAAAATCCTTGTGATATCCAGATTTAGCCTTATGCCTCAGTTTTTTCATAATCTCAGGATTCAAGGGGAGTGGTTTGAACCCAGCCCTCACATGACGGACTTGCCATTGCTTGTACGTCTCTGGTCTCTCGACCCTCTCTGCTCCCTCACATGCAATGACATTTATAACCTCACGCCCATAAAAGTCCTGTTCAAAAGTCATCCTCTTAGGTTGGTCACGTGGCAGAGTTGCATCAAACATATCAAACAGGGCCGAATAGTGGAAGAGAGCCTCCCTGAAACGTGTCACAAAGAATGGAGCGCTATAAGATCCATTGGTGACAGCATTCACAAATATATCCGGCTTCATTTTCCTGATTAAGTTGAGAACCGCATCCCTTGGACTGTCAACCACCACAGTCTCATCAAGCAATCTAGTGAATCGAAACAGACAGTTCACAGCAAGTGTCTCACCCTTTACAATATTCAAGTCCTCCATCTTAATTGTCTCCCAATTTTGCACTGCAATGGCGTGGTACTCAAACGGCACACAAAAACGTTCGCAATATTTTGCCAAGCGAGACCCTGTCTCTTCTACTCTTTCTGCTGGTCTGAAACCCGGTTGGGGAAGCTCAATTCCAGTAATGCGTAGCTTGGGCGGTCCACCAGGTCTCTCTGAGAGTTGCTGAATGAGGATAGGCCATTGGAAACCATAAAGAATACCGTAATCTATAATATGCAGCGTTTCAGCTTCTGAAGCCACTAAACCGATCATCTTATTAGCAAAGAAAATGGACAACTTCTTGAATGGACAGGCTGAAAGATAAACCTGGTAGGCTTTTAACTTCTCAGCAGCAGAAATCTTTTTGCTTGTAAGAGATTTATAGAGCTCGGTTCCAGTGCCACCCAAGCGAGCCTGAATACCACTTGCAAATATATTAGCCAACCTCTGGTATACATCACCAGTAGGAGACGAATGTTGACTAATCTGCTTTAGTTGTTCATATGCAGTCCTACGATCATCAGCAGCAACAGATTGAGCACAGCTAATCAAAATGGTCCTCAGGTCCACAGAATCCCCTTTGCTCTCATTTTTCTTGGCTGTGATTTTTCCACCATTAGACCCATTAGGCAATACTGCTTGCTGTGTGGTCTTCTCCACTCCACTCGACAATTTAGTATCACCTTTGGAATGTGCATGCTCCCCTTTCACATCAGAGCAAAGGAGAACTTTGTCAAACATTTCCGATAGCTCATCGTCTTCAAGATAAATCGCCGACTGTTTGCTGCTCCTCTCTACGTTTTCAGAATCACCATCCTCGGAATAGTGATGCTTTCTTCCCTTCAAGCCATTAGGAAAGTCATCAATCTCATCCTTTTCCACCTTGATTGCCGCAGCGGCTGGTGGAGTAATCTCTTCCGATTTTTCAGGTAAGACATATTTGTCCAAATCAATAAACAACTGATTACTGGGGGGAAGGAATTTACTAGCTTCTTCCATTCCCCGTTTGAACTGCAAGACGGACTCACTATCACTGAACATGTTTTGAAGCAGACTGGCGTTTGCAAAGGGGTTCATCTGAGTATTATTGGCATTATTACCAAAGGAGCTTTTAACAGTACCAAATGACGGTTGTGAGCCAACCTGTGACATTGAATTGGATGAAAAATCCTGCAGAAGACCCTGTTCGAATGAGGGATTATATTCACCAGGATCAACAACCCACCGAGGTTCAATGGAACTACTACCAGCATTACTACTGTTTGTATACTCACTGGAACTCCCAAAAAAGTTGTCAGGGCTATCCCGTGTTTGGTCACCATAATTTACGGGTTGATAAGGTGAAGGAGGGTATTGTTGCCCAATTACTTCATACAAGGATTTCTCAGTAGCTCGTAGGGCCAGGGGATCATGGAACATACTGGGCTTCTCTTCCATGTTCTCTTCAATCAGTATCTGATTA
Source organism: Petrea volubilis (assembly GCA_026212405.1). Lineage (NCBI taxonomy): Eukaryota > Viridiplantae > Streptophyta > Magnoliopsida > Lamiales > Verbenaceae > Petrea > Petrea volubilis. The sequence goes on from JAOWBU010000597.1 coordinate 19,280, forward strand.
AGGAACTTTAGCACTGGATCAGAGTCTTGATCATCCGGAGACTCTGACTCATAACTCATGGTCGAAGATGGAGGGAAATTGCTATCAGTGCTCGGGCTTAGTGGAAGGAGAGGGATGTCCACGACATCAAGCCCCAAATCATGTTTAACCCCATTCATATTTTGAGCTTGCTCATAGTTGGGGAAGAAATTCTCATCATCAAATTTGAATCCATTGGCAGTGTTGGGCATTTCAGTGAACCAGGGATCCATAGTAACGAGGCCTTCGACTCCCTAATCAAATAAAAATCAGCTTCAGTAAGTCAAAAATTTGACAAGCTCATTTTACATAAAACTTAAAGGCAGCAAGGAATCCAACCAATTGACATATCTTATCAAAATATCATGGAAGTAAAAAAAAACCCTGAGATTTTTAGCCTGTTTTAAAAAACAACCCCTCTGGTTCGAAAAATTACAATTTGCACCAGTTGACTTGCGATCAACTGCTAAATCTAACAGTTTAACACTGATGAAACGTGTTAACAAAAAGCCAGAATATAATGAGTAAATGAAAACCCCATTTCGGCCTTTGTGTTTTAAGGGGTAAAAGTGATAAAACTTCCCGTACACTCTTTTCTCACTCCACAGAATAATAAAAATAAAATCAACATTTTCTCTCATTTCTTCAAGCATGGCTTTCTTTTTCTTCCATAGATTTGAAGACAAGTGACTGGAAAAATCGATTTGGAGAGCATGTCAATCCCAAACTTATAGGATTGATTGTCTGTTAAGAGACGTTTTTGAAGGGTTTAAGTGATGACCTCCTAGGTCACCTATGATATTTGAGTCAGTAGGTAGTTGGAATACCAGAGTTGAGCAGAATCAGTCTGTGTGAATGATGACAGAGGATCAAAAGCATGTTTAGTTTTAGTGTCAATGTGAACGATATTAAAATGTTTGTGCAAAGTGAAAAAGCACCTCCATTGGCTGTTTATAAGACATTTCTATTGTTACTTGAGGTTGCTGGTGTCGAGGAAGGTGCTAGACAAGCAGATCCTGCTGATAATTTGGGGCAGGGTAGTTGGGTTGATGTCACTTGGGATGATCTTACAAAAATGACAGTTAAGGGTTAAGGAATGTAAGAAAATCAGGGGTCCAGAGGTGTTATATAGATTGAACGATAAGGGGTTGAGAGTGTAAACCTGTTTGAAGATGAATGAGCTGAGGGTGTAACACAGGTTGAGTCTGAAGGTGTCTAGCATTTAACAGAGCATATTGAGGGGGTCGAGGGTGTAAAAGGGCCAGGGGATGGTGATGACGGGTTCGAGGGTGAGATTCAAATTGAAACTAAAAGTCAACAAACAGGTGATTTTCATAAAATAGCATTGATGACTCTAGTGATGAGGCTCCTAATCAGGATGAGGTTGAGAGTGACAATCAGGATATCGAACAGCAAGAGAAAGACTAAAGTGAGGCTAAGAACAGTAATGAGCCTGATGAAAATAAAAATTCTGACTTTGTTGCTCAAAGTGATGATCAAATATTACATTGGCCAATCTAATGATCACCGCAAAGCAAAGAATTGTTATGATGAGGAGTTTGGTAATGATCCTATGGGCCTAGCTAATATCAACAGTAGATTAGTTTGTGGTACTTGAGGATCTTGTGACACAAGTTAGACTGGAAGAGAGGCAAGTATTTGCTAATGTGTGTGCCTTCAGAAAGGCATCGATAGAGTATGTTATCAGAGTGGGAGTTGAATTAGTAATGCAAAAAAATGGTAGAAGTTTAGAGCGACTGCTCTATTATGCAGCAAAGGGCTGCCCATGGAGGATCCATACATCCATAATGCCTAATGGAGTTCCATTCAAGTCAAGACGTGTGTCCAAGTTGCACAAATGAAAGATGCTACAAGTGCTTGGATAGGTGACAAGTTGGAAAATGTGTTCAAGTACAACCCTAGTTTGAGACCCAAGGGTTTGCGGAGTGAGCTAAGAAAATATGGAACTACCCTTTGCTTATATGAAGTTATATAAAGCAAAGAAGAGGTCTCGAGTACGTGATCTAGATCCAAATAACCAATTTGGCTGATATCTTCAAATAAGTACAGAGAAAGCCTCTACAAGTGATGCTGCAGAAACATGTTGGGGACTCAAGAGGACCTCCTTCCCTATAGCTCTCACATGCTGCATATGAATAATATTGACTTTAAGGCTATTTTGGTACATAAATTCTATTGTAAACCAGCTCTCATGCATCATTCGGTACCCATACTATTTTCATGAATATCAGCATATTAGTTAGGGCATTTCAAATGTGCTTTTGTCGCGATTGCATGAAACAATGGTGGTTTTGTCTACTGTTGTTTTTCACTAGATACTAAAAGTCACTTTGATCTACAAACTTGGATGGCAATTTCGTACGTTATTACAAAGACCAAACAGTTAAATTTCTAAGATTCCTAACGTATACACTTCTGCTATGATAATAATTTGGGAAAATTCCATTCAAATTTCAGAATTCAACTTTTTCTTGTATACATTCACAAAAAGAGAAAAAAATTTGAGACACAAAATTCTGAACATACATAAAATGCATCTGTTACAACTCCAAAGTTTTACAAGTACTACAGACAGGCTCGGTGGTAACCTTGTCCACTTTAAGTTTGTTGAAAGTAACCCTACAAAAGAGTTGGATTCCCACCCCTTGTCTACCGGTGTCATCTTTTTCCATTGGGTCGACCAATGGCCAATGAAGACTATAAATAGACCAAAAAATTATGAGGAAATCGTAATTTCTGAAACCCCAAGAAAGGGGATTGGAAAAAGGTCTAAACCTTAAGAGTTTATGTAATTAACCCTAAAAGTAACTTTTAGGCTAGAGTGGAATGCATAAATCATCCCACGCAAGAACCCCACAACTAGAACATAAAACATAAATGGACATGAGATCAACTGGAATCAGCAAGATCCTAAACATGTTGTTAATCTAAATGAAAAGATTATCAAATCCAAAAAACAAAAAAAAAATAAAAAATTGTGAATAGCTCCCCATGCCTTCCCCCAACAAACCGAAAAAATCTCCAATAACATACATACATACATACAAATATTACATACATAGATATACTAAAATAAAATAAATGAAAAAAGAGCACATTTAATTTCCCAAGAAATGCTACCTTACAACTATTGGCAACGAGAGCTAAACACGGTCGCAAAAGTAGGCAAATAAAAACAAAGATCAGAAATAGGCACTCTTTTCGCAAACTGAAATTTAACGCTGCAATAACATGAAGCCCAGAATACAACAATCAATAAAACTTTGACAGAGCTCCAAACCATACAAGAAAATTTAAACAGAAACACAATAAACGATCCCACATAACAACATACATCTCTATCCAGCCTTATATTTCTGTCAAACATCCCTAGCAAAATTTCGAAAATAATAATAATAATAATTGGAAAAAAACATACACACAACCCTACTAAGCACAAAACAATCCAGATCCGATTGCACAATCAAAAGATTTAAAGCGAAAACCAAACAAAATAGCCCATCAAATCCAAGAAATCATCACAAATAAATAAAGAAAATCCGACAGACCCAAAAAAAAATAGAGTCTTTGTCCGCTAAATCTTAGTTTGTGTACCTCAGATTTTACTGAATTCAAAGGGATAAAGATGATCGCGGATATGGAGTGAGCACTGAGAGTTTCTGACTGAGTTTCTTGGTTTTTTTTTTTCTCTTCTTCTTTTTCGACGAAGAGTTTCTGACTGAGTTTTACTTGTGTTGTTGACGAAATGAACATACACGGTACAACTGTGCATATAAATATTGAGACTGGAGGGAGGGAGAGACTGAGGAAAGGTCTCTTCTACTTTTTGAGATAATTACACACACGTCCTTTAGGAATACAAGTATACAAAATGGCCCTTTCATTATTACATTGAGTTGAGCACCTCCAGTCCTCTAGGGTGAATTGGGCAGATTTTACCATTATGAAAATAAAATGAAAAATGTATATTATTGAAAACTAACTAAATTTTTTTTTTTGATACAATCATCTCGGGACACCCTATAGATGTCAACCGAAAAACACCCCCATACACACGCACACACTCACTCAAAGGGGAAGGGGTAGAGGACAAGAGGGTTCGAACTCAGGACATTCCTAATACCACTTTTGAACCCCCACCACTCGGCTCTGAGCCCAGTGGCAAAACTAACTAACTAAATTGTATTTGGTTAATGCTGTTTTTTTTTTTATCTGAGATGATGAATTTACAATGATATGTTTGGGACAAAAAATAGTACTTCTCTTTTTCCAACTTGAAATCGGTAGTATGACATTATTTTGCTTCAAGAATTAAGTTTTTTTTTAGCATAATTAGATAATTTATTTTAATTTTTTGTCACAAATTTCTTGTGAATTTAAATTACTTAGAGAATGTTATCGACACTTATAACTTTAAAATCAAAGCAATATACATTGTTGTATAAATCACAAAACTATACAAGCTTTTTCAAACTACATGTATGTTGTGAATTTTCCGCAAGTGTATGCATCGCTCAAGTAATAAAGTGAAAGTAAAAGTAAAAGTATCGTTCCCACGAGGAAACGGGCTACCAACACCAAACTTATAAATTTTCTATTGTTTAAACTTCGAAAATTGATTGAGATAAGATGAAACAAAAACAAACCACTAAATCAAAGCAAATAAATCAATAAAAGCTAGCTAGGGCCTAGGCATCGTTGATTGAATCCCCCCTTGTAACCAATTAAATCCCCATTGATTTTAATTAATACACCTTCCGACGATCCAACTCACGAAAATATTCGTAATCTCCTTTCGAAAGTAAAACAAATGTGTCAACGATAGCTATGTGTCTACTTTTGTGATCACATACGGATCCCTTAGCCCATTGCGCACAAGAGTTGTGTTAGTTAAAAAGTCCTTGCTAATTAACCTAACCGATTGCACAAGAGCATGATTATTTCTAATCTATGCGTCCCTTATGTCTATAACACAAATAGTCAAATTTTATACACACCCTTTCGTAGTCGAATATAAAATCTCAAAGCTTGTAGAAATTGGCCAAAAATTCACAAGTAATAAAAACTTTGAATTATAGATAGGAAGTATGTAAAATTAAAATCAAAGAGGTTCAACAAAAATTACAAGGGTTTCATCAACGACTAGCCTAGAACCCTATGATTTAATTAGCTAGACATAACGAAAAGAAAACAAAACAAAAACATGATGAAATTAAAAGAAAACCTAAAAGCAAACTCGTCTTTTGACGATAATATTGAGAGATGGAGGAGCTTTGCCTTTGAATTGTCACCCTTCTTAAGCTTTTGTCATAGAATTTCCCTTGAAAGATCAGCCAAAAAGTCCCCAAAAATCATGCACTAGAAGTCCCTTAAATAGGTGTAGGGCAACGACTGTCGAAATCCTAATAGGAAATAAGTTTCCTTGTTGGCACAGCGCATCAAGACGGCTTAGAGACCTTCGGGACGGCCATATTGCACAATTTCAGCAGCTACTGGACACGTCGGGACGGCTTCGTAGGCTTCGGGACGGCTTTGTGGACATTGGGACGGCTTAAGCCGTCTCGGTGCACGCGCCCACTTTTTCGGCTTGATTTCGGCCCCGATTTCCTACAATAACATCATGAAACTCTTGTGGGTGCATATAGACATCAAAACCTTCCAAAAATTGTGCTTTAAGAGTAC
>JAOWBU010000598.1:0-25000 GCA_026212405.1 Petrea volubilis
AATCTTGATGGATGGAGGAGCTTGGCTTTTGAATTGTCACCCTTCATCAGCTTTTGCCCTAGAATTCCCCTTGAAATATCAGCCAAAACGTCCCTCAAAATCGTGCACAAGACGTCCCTTATTTAGGTGTAGGGCAACGATTGTCAAAGTCCTAATAGAAAACAACTTTCCTTATTAACGTATCGCATCGGGATGGCTTTGGCCGTCCTAAATCGAACGCTTAAGGTTGTTTTTGTATGTCTCGAGATGGCTTCTTCATTCGGACGGCTTTGGCCATCCTAAATCGAACAATTTTAGCAGCTGCTTGAGCGTCGGGACGACTTTGTAGACTTCGGGACGGCTTAAGCTGTCTCGGCGCGCGCGCCCAATTTTTCAGCTCAATTTCAGCCCCGGTTTCTTGCAACGTCCTCACGAAACTCTTGTGGGTTGATATAGACATCAAAACCTTGGAAAAATAAAGCTTTATGGGTGTAAAAACACTTTAAATTGATCGAATTAAGGTTTTGTTACATAAAGCACAAATTTCATCCTTAAAACTTTAAAACCTTAATAAAAATCAATGAAAAGCACACAAAGCTTGCCCATAAAAGTGTATACATTTTAAGTTTATCAACAGTTGAGTCTTCCGGCACATGGACTGACTTAAATATTTAGGTTGACCCCAAGACAGAGGAGTTCACACAAAAGATGAGCGATTTAGAGGAGAAGCACAGTCAGAAGATGGCCGAGATGGAAGAAAAGCATAGTCGAGAGATCTCCGGCCTTCAGAAAATCGTGTCCCTAATGGCGGCCAACCTAAAAAAACTCACGCGTCGATTAGCTCCGCGGCCTAAGAAGGGCTCTACTTCGTCTGCTCCTGTTGCTCGAGATGAAAATGAAGGCGACGATGATGACGATGATGATGATAATGATGAGGAGGATGATGGAGACGATGATGTTCCTGCATTTGACTTTTAAATACTTTTATATATGTATTATTGTATCAATTATTTTGTATGAATTCATATATTAAACTAATAGAATAATATTAATTATAAATTATATAAGTGCTATATGGATCATTAGTATTATATTGATAGACAGTTTATTAGTATTTGGGTTTGTTGGTATTTTGAATTTTGAAACAAAAATGCAGGTTTTGGGGTGTATTAAAATCAATTAAATAATGAAAAAATCTGTACAGTTAGTGACGAATTTTTTAGTTTCTATTTTTATTATTTTTTTTAAAAAAAATTTAGCCACAAATAAATCCGTGGCTATTTTTTTATTTTAAAAATATTTATTTTTGGCCACGGATAAATCCGTGGCAAAACTAATAAAATTTTTAAATTTTTTTTATTAAATCCGTGGCCATATTTTTTATTATTTTAAAAAATTAAAAATATGGCCACGGATTTACTAATAACATTTTTCAATGTTTTTATTTTTGGTCACGGATTTATCCGTGGCCATATTTTTTATTATTTTAAAAAATTAAAAATATGGCCACAAACAAACGAATAAAATTTTTAATTTTTTTTTATCCGTGGCCATATTTTTTTTGATTATTTTAAAAAATTATTATTGGCCACTGATAAATCCGTGCCTAGATTTATTATTTATTTAAAAATATTTATTTTGGCCATGGATACACAATTTTTTTTTTTTAAAATTAAAACAGGTCCGTGGCCCAAAATAAAAAAAAAAATCCATGGCTAAAGATCTGTGGCCAAAATCTGTAACCAATCTTAGCAATGCCAAATTTGGCCATGGAATTTTTCCGTGGCCAAATCCGTAGCCTTTTTTTTTGCCACGGATTTTGGCCAAAATACGTGGCCAAATCTTTGTTTTCTAGTAGTGTCGGTAGTTAAGGAGTTTTCGGACATATTTCCTGATGATTTGAAAGATTTACCTCCCCATAGAGAAGTCGATTTTGTAATAGAGTTAATACTAGGAACAACAACTATTTCCAAAATCCCTTATAAAATGGCTCTGACCGAGCTAAAGGAACTTAAGACTCAATTGCAGGAATTACTAGATAAATGATTTATTTGATTGAGTGTGTCACCTTGGGGAGCCCAATACTATTTGTCAAGAAGAAAGATGGATCCTAGCGACTCTGTATTGACTATCGAGCCCTTAACCAAGTTAGTATCAAGAATAAGTACCCTCTCCCCAACATTGATGAACTATTCGACCAATTGCAAGGAGCTACCATTTATTCCAAGTTAGATGTCAAATCCGGATATTATCAGGTAAGAATCCAGGAAGAAGACATTCCAAAGACTACCCTAAATACCAAATATGGTCACTATGAGTACGTAGTAATGCCCTTTGGATGAACAACGCTCTTGCAACCGTTATGGACTTAATGAACTGAGTTTTTCAGCCATACCTAGACCAGTTTGTGGTGCTCTTCACATATGCTCTTCCAAAAATGTCATTTTCTCCTAATAAATGTTCTTAAATGCTATAATCTTGATAAGATTCTTGATAAACATAACAAATTGGATAAATACAAAAATATCTTCCATTATATATGTATATAATTTCAAAAATTTATATATATATATAAGATTATATTTTTTATTTCTTTAGGTATTATTCATAATAAAAATTGGAATAATTATACAATGTATCAAAAAAAATATTCTAAAAATATTGGGGTGGGGGGGGGGGGATGAAATATATATGTACATATATATATGCATGACAAATATATGGTGTATATTGTGTTTTGCTCCCCAATTTTCCTAGCATTCAATGAATCTTCTACTTGTAAGCTTTCTTCTATATATATATATATACTTGTGAGGCTCATATTAAAACATATTATGAATCATGCATTTAGGGTAACACTTAAGCTAAAATTAGGTTAACACTTGGGCATTGAGTTGGAAGATTTGCATTTATTATGCCCTTAGTTGTAACCCTAGGTGTAAAGATGATAATAATTAGAAAATGACTTAATTATTTAATAATCCAATTTTCTTATAACAATTGCTATAAAAAGGGGGACTTAGCACCCCATTTTCATCACACGACACACACAACACATCCACACACATACTAAATCCCGCTTAAGACACATCCACCCACACTCACCTTGCTCCCAACATATAAAAAACTCCATATTTATAGTATATCTTCTACCCACACACACACACACACACACACACACACACACACACACATATATATATATATATATATATATAAACCCTTCTTTTTACATAGATAAATACATATTAGCCTCTATACATCCCCTTAATTCCATAAAACACTCTTGAAAGTATTTTGCTTCATTTCACCACATTCTCTAACACTACCTCATATATACACTACTTCTAAACTAAAAAGAAAGAGAGAAAGAATAAGTTAGAAAAGGTAGAAGTCTTACTTAGTACATGAGTTAGTTACTAGTGTTAGTTTTTTGCTATTCCACACTAGATCCTATGATGCAACTACAAGTTAGTTTCCATCATGGTTCTAGTTGAATACATATTGATATATTTATGAAGTTAAGTGGTTAGGAAAGTAGGGATTTCTCTAACTACATAAGTTAGTTTAGTCTTGCAATTTGCTATCATGCCTTATTGCAATTTGCTATCATGTTGTTATGCCTTATTATATTGATAGAAGATGTTACAAAGCATGTTCCTAGTTGTATTTGCACTCTATGTTCATAAAGTTAGGAAGAAAGCATGCTTAGTTATTATTTCAAAATATGTTTTAGTATGTTTTATGATTTGATATTATGAATATAAGAATATGCTTTTATATGAAATTAGGTAAAAATATGTGAAATATATGAAAAACTATGTGTGCATGCCATGCCCAAAAGTGATAGGGGTGGATGCGGTTGAGTTCGGCAAGGCGGCAACGGGCTTACTAGTATTAAAATAGTTATCGACCCTCCATCGTTGCCTAATCCCTCTTGCATGGATGGAGAGTTCCATGTACTGAAGTAGGTCATAGGAAATTCAGCATATACCTGGGATATGACCATTAGAATGATTTGGTTGGGATTTTGAGTGTTTGGTTGGAAATTGGGAATAACGGCATGATGAGATAAGGTAGTCACACAATGATGTGAAAAAGGTAGAAAAATGTGAAAATTATGTGATTATGTGCTTGGATATTTATGTGACAATATGCACGTATTTCACACATGCACCTCATGTTATTAAGTAAACTTTCTACTTAACATGTATGTTGTTGTTATTTTTATATGATATTTTAGCCGGGAATGAGGCAGAAATTACGAATGAGGAAGACGGAGAGGGACGATTTGTGGCTTTTAGGTAATTATGTTTATAGTTGTGATTTTGTATGACCATGTAGTACGTACTATGTGACTCATGTATACATTTTGTCATCTTAATAAAATCGTTAGTTGTATGTTTTCATAAAATTAGCTAGAAGCTTCGGGTCGTCACATGCTACATGTATAATATATACTAATATATTGGGTACACTCGATTTGTGTGCAAAAGAAAATGAGATGTAATATAATGAAATGATTAAATTTAAAATGAAGTTTTTATTGACTTTGTATGAACGAGTGTATATATATTAACTATTTTTATTATTTATACTATCTTTTCAACTATATTTAATATATTAATTAAATTTATGATAAGTGAAAAGTAAGCTTCAATTCTATGATTAAAAAAATAAGTAGAAAAGGTAGAAAAAGAAAATTTTAGAAAACAGGAATGTGAGAGAGTAGAGAGGAAAGAGAATTGAACGTTAAGATTAAAAGTATGTTAAAGAGATGAGAAAGTGAATAATAACTAAAGATTATATACTTGCCGTTATTTTAGTAGGAGTATTTTGAAAGTTCAAAATTACATAAACCAAAAAAAAGGTCAAAGGAGTTCTTACTCAATATATAGTATCGATATTTGTATATTGTTGCAAAATTTGAGAAACTTATATTATTATTATTATTATTATTATATTAAGTTGGACGACCTTTTGCCTTTTCTTTTAGTGTGTTTGATTATGATATTCTCAAAATACACTTTAACTGCTCTTTCTCTCCTTTATCATTTCTCTTCTATCAGCAATGTTTTCTTTCTTCTTCTTTTGTATTTTTCTTTTCCTTTTCTATTCTAATCTTTTTCCCCTTTCTTTTTTCACAATCCTATTTCAAATGTTTTTTTTTACATAACCTATTTTCAAATGTTGTTGTGATTCGGTATGTTCTATGTGTTCTTTTGATAAAACAAGATTAAATTTATTGAAAAATTTATTTCTCAGCTTATGATAAATTTAATAAATATATTTTCAATAAATTAAATAAATATGAATAATAAAAATATTTAATAAAGATATATATTAACATAGAATTTAACCAAACAATTAACTTTATACTATTTAAAACAAACCTTTTGATTAGGTTGTATCTCATTTTTATTTTGCTCATGCATTTCGTGTGTCAAATATGCTAGTGTATTTAATTAAACTTTTAGCATTCTGAAATTTTTAATACCATATTTGATTTATAGCTTACAGTTGATCTATCATGCTCTTATTTTCAATTAACAATTCAATTAATAGATTTCACAAAAAAGAAAAAATCTAAAAAGGAATTCCAACTTTTTCTCAAAAGTTTCTATTTTGAGAAATTTATTTAATCAAGTCTGGGGCATTCCGAGAATTGAACTTGGGACCTCTCGCACCCTAAGCGAGAATCATAGCACTAGACCAAATGCCGTTAACATAATTTTTGCATACTAGATGCCTTAAAATTTAAATCTATAAAATTCATCATGTAAAATCTCAAACACAAACAATTATTATATTTAGCTACTTTGTAGCCATTCAATGTAAATGACCTAGGTCAATCCAAGTTTCATTATCAAAGCCCTTTTTTATTGTAGATAATTGCATAAATGAATTTTAAGTTTTTATTGTGGATGTTTGTGAGAGAAATCAAAGGTGGGATTTTGTGTGGCAAATTTGTATTATTAACATCGAGAAACTATATTAAAAAAAACATCGAGAACATATATTAGCAATGATGAGAGTGAATACATAATTATTTTGGTAATAATAAGAAATAACTATATTATAAATTATAAAACGTTTTAGTATATGTGGTGACTATTGTTTGTTTCTTTCATTGTTAAAATTTGTCTTGAATTTTGTTCGATTATATTATAAAACTAGTAAGTGTTCCGGTACATCACACTATAATAAACTATTTTATCATGCTATTCATTTTATTTTATATTATTGAGAAATAATCAAGGATACTTTATTTTAATATTTTATAGAAAAAACAAACTCTTGTAACAAATAAAATAGAACTTCCTTTGAAAAATCTACTATGAAAGTTAATCATTGTGCATTTTCAATTAGAAATCAGATGGAATGAAAATAAGAATTTTTTTAATAACTTTTCTTAAGAAAATATTATCATACATATATATATGGGTACAATTTATAAATAATGTATAATGACTTCTGGGGTAATGGGCTTTGGTGTATATAAATTATGAGTAATGGGAGGGATGAATACCTAATGAGTAGAGACCCTACCCAGGCTCATAGTTCTAAATTAGTGCAGATCTAAGTAGGGTTTGGAACTTTGGATAATGTTTAAAACTAATGGATATTGATAAGAATGTTATGGGTATGGGTAGGGTATTACCCTACCCAATGATAACCCTATGTACATAATAGTGAATAAAAAAAAAGATATGGGAATATGATTATAAGGAAAAACACTACCATCAAAATAAATAATAATAAAGTGAAATATGACTCGTAAAATGAAAAGTGCTTTCAGTATTATAATAGGCATACAAAGACAAAAGATAATAAGACGATTCATGTAGGACCAAAACCAAAATCAAAACCATATGTTAGATAAAGCATATATAGATAGAACTTTGATGACACAAATGGCATTATCATAATAAAAAGGGGGAAATAATGAAGAGTAGGGAACAAAATAAAGTTTCTTGAAATGGAAGAATAGGTAAATATAAAAGTGAAAAAAGGAAATCAGGTATTTGCACTGCATCATGATATTAAAGATGGGTGATATTGCTATCACATTGGATGTACACAACCCAATTATAAATTGTTATATCAATGTGTGGTAAAATTAATATTTCACTTTATTAGATGGATATATTCTCATATAATGATTTGTAATGTAGTTAGATATCCACTTAAATGGCATGAAATAAATCACTAAAGATCAATTGAGCGGAAAACAAAGATCCTAGCTATGAAAGACAAAACAAGAGATGAACAAAGAACATATCATTAAAATCGTTTAAATAAGTTTATTAAAAGTTGAATACATGTGTAGAAGCAAATGATGGATGATGAAAGATTACTTGTGAAAATGTACGGAATGCTAATGAAAAATGAAATTTAGTATTTTTTTAAATTTTTTTCTTTTATTTTTTTAGTGAGGGAAACGATAGATAAGTTCATTGAGTGACTAGCATCAAATTTCTTGTGTTATTTAGAACTAGCAATAATTTTAATTGACATAAAAGTCCCATGAAAAGAGAAAAGTCCCGACAAAACAAACAACAATGGTAATTTCCATAGTGGTGTCATTGCAAGGTTAAACATGTTGGAATAGTGTTACAAACCTGCAACCAAAAGACACAAATATTGAGTGGCGTTGACGAGTCCAAAATGATCAAAGATGTATTTAGGTATGGCTAAGCAACTGGTGGAATCCCTAAGATTTCATCCTCCTCCAAAACCATTTGTCAAATAAGTGTGACCTTCCATGACCTTGTATCAGGATTAAAATGATGTGCAACCCGGGTGAAGGTAGAGTCCATCACTGGCGGTGTTACTGTTTAAAGATCCATGGACAAGGTGTCGGATCATCTTACCAAATCTTAATATCAGACCACATACCAATCCTCCACCTCAATTCTTCTATAATAAGAGCTTGTGTCGCCATAATACTCCTCAAATTTAAGGATGGGTAGTATCCCAAATTTGAATAAAGGAACTTCGACTCTAGAAAGTACTTCCCGTGCAACACCTGGCTAAATAACACATTTAGCTTTGTGATCAACTTCCAAACTTGCTTAGACAATAACACAAAATTTAAATGCTCGCAAGCTGCCAAGACAAAGATCCCTTATTTCTTGCTACAACAAAGTTTGCTCTAAGCAACTCAGTATATCTTTCTCTTTTGTTTATCATCCTGCTTGAAATTGCAAACCATAGCCTCGATCTCTTTGACGAAGCAGCCTAGGAGCAAGAAACATCCATCACATAAGTTGGTATAGCTTGAACTACAACTTTGATAAGAATTTCCTTCCCCATTGCGGATATATTCTTATGAGACCCCCCCCAACCCTCTTCAAGACTTTCTCATGTATGGTGGCGAAAACCACATGCTTTGTCTCTCCACCAACCAATCGGAGACCCATAAACAAATCATGCCTCAAACTTTCAAGCATGCTAAGGATCTCAATTATTTGAGCACAAGTATAACGATCAATGTTCTAGCTAAACACCATGATATATTTTTGGTGATTGATTCTTGCTTAGAAATCACTGTATGCCTTTCCAAAACCTCCTTCATTTGCCATTGAGTAACAAAAGTCGCTAACAACACAACAATGTATTGTCCGCAAATAGGATATGGGAAATGCGCAGGACTTACACATTACAATTCTTTGAATTGTGTTGTTTTTTTCCTCAACCTAAATCAAAGAATTCAACATCTTTGTGTAAAAAAGAAATAAATAAGGGGAGAGTGGGTCTCCATGACGTATACTTGATGACAAAGATCCAAATTGTGCATTACTTTAAATGAAAGAAAAAGAAGTTGTAGACACATATGACATAATAAAACGGACAAACAAGGGTGGGAAGCTTGACCTAGACAATGCCTTTTCAAGAAACGACCATGCTAATTTGTCATAGGCTTTACTATTGTCTACTTGAGAGACATGACACCCTATTTGCCTTTTTTTTTGAAGTTTCAAGTAGTGGTTTGTTTAACAAACAATGAGAATGCTGTTTGAAATAAGTATCTTGGGAATGAAAATAGATTGTGTTAGGTAGATAATTTGGTTTAAAAGAGGTTTTATTGAATAAGCAATTATTTAGATACAAGCTTATAAATGACAGTATACAGGATGTTACAAAATTTAGGCAAAAGAACAACAAGAGTATAGTTAATACGCATAAAACACACATCATTGTTCAAGACATCAAGCACACAAGGTATAATATGAGACCTAGAATATGCCAAACTTTTGGAAAAATAAAGGTGGAAACCCGTCAGGGCCTAGGGATTTGAGTGGGTATATATCAGTAAGAGATTGTGTGACCTTTACGGCTGCAAATAGCTTAAGCATCCCACATTTCATATGATCATCCAGCCTCGGGTCCATCACTTCCAAAGCATCATCTATCTCCAAAAGAAGTGGGCGCATAAACATAAATGTTTGAGTAAAGCATCTCAAAACAATGATATTTACTTGCTTTAGGTCGTCCCACCACTGACCAAATTGATCTATGAGCTTATTCACTTGGTTGATATGCTACCTTTTGGATGTGAACACGTGGAAAAAAAGTGTTATTCTTATCTTCTTTCTTTAGCCATAGGACTTTACTTTATTTCCATTTAAGCTCCTATTGACTTGCAAACTCTTAACTCTCTTTTCGAAGCTGTTGTCCCTCAAGCTTTCACTCCATCATTATGACCCTAGACCGAAGTTCAACCAAACGCTAATCCTTTTTCATAATTTTAGCTTTAAGATCCTTGAAAATATTTTCACTCCATCTAAGAAAACCTTACACTAATTTTTGATGATAACTATACCACATTCTTTACTATGTACCCAAACTACCTCAAAATGAAATAATTTTCTAGATAAAGCGCACCTCGATATATGCGGCTCAAGTTCCAGGAGGGCACGATGAGGATCTAAACAGTAAGTATCCAGATGTTTCGCTTTGGCAAGAGAAAAGCAGCATGACCACCGTTTGTACATAAGGAATCTATCCAATCTCTCTCTAAAATTGTAGTGAATGGCTCTATTATTACTCTATGTGAAGCAACACCAGCTAAATCTCAAATCGTGAAGGCTTATTGCCTCAATGGCTTCT
Source organism: Petrea volubilis (assembly GCA_026212405.1). NCBI lineage: Eukaryota > Viridiplantae > Streptophyta > Magnoliopsida > Lamiales > Verbenaceae > Petrea > Petrea volubilis. Next base: position 10,093 of record JAOWBU010000598.1, read on the forward strand.
CTAAACGCCCGATTCTAATAAAGTAGCTTGATGATGTTGGGTTTTTTCTCTAATTTATTGGTCTCACATATTAATTTATTATACATGATCTGCTATCTCATTAAAAGAAGCCCAATTATGTGATCCATTTAAGAAATAAATTTAATGGGCTTATAGAAATATTATATTAAGTATGGGTCTTTCATGTGTAGAAGCTCGATCACATTTTAATTATATTTGATGGGCCCATAATTAAAGTGTGACACATTAGGTATATTAGGGTATGGTTCCTAAGCCAGAAAAAATGACTTTTTTCTTTCTGCCCCATCTAAGAGAGAGAATACAGAAAAGTTACGCCGTCTGTCATGGCTTAGAAGACCATTAACCCGAGCTCCATTTTCTTCCGCATCTCTAATGGATCGAGGTTAGTGATTAATGGTTTAAGTATTATTTGTTTATTTACTAAAGATCCTATGATTAATCGATTTATAGGAATCGTATTTTTATTTCGTATGATGGATTATTATGTTTAAATCCATGTTGCTAAGTTTTCAACAAGTGGTATCAGAACAGGACTAGTAAATAATCAAATATGTTTTATTTTGATTTATTCGGTTGTGATTAGATGTTTTTTGAGCATGCTTTAGTTAAATTTATAATATATATTGTGGATGTATGCTCATATTCATAAGTTTTGTTTGATTCAAGGTCATTATGTTATCTTGGTATAAAAATCCATCCATAAAGTTTAGGATGATTTTTGTTTTCTACTGTTGGTTAAAACTTGGGATTGATCAAGGTTTGTTAATCTGTTTTTTGAAACGTTGTCATAATGGACCCAAGTTTTGAAAAAAAAAAAGAGCAGAAAAATGGTAGCTGCACACACTAGGGCTCGAACTCAAGACCATAAAGCTAGGCATTAGCACTGCCAACAAGTAGGCTCTTTGTTCAGTTCTCTTAAACTGATTGTGTGCCTGTATTATTATACAATGTTTGCACCTGGGGACAAAATAAAAAAATAAAAAGGGTGAAATATGTTGCTAATGCAGATCGAACTCACGTCCACCAGGAAAGCCTATGCATCGCAGGCTGTTAGGCAATAATTCTATTTGGTGTTGTGGTTTTGTGCCTTATGTGTTATAAATTTGCATCAGGAACACAAAAAAAAAAAAAAAAGGCAGCCATGTGGATTGAACTTGGGTTTATAATGTGGCAATATGGTATTTCTGCCTTAGCTATTGCCAAGATCTATAATTACATGCTGTTTTTTATTTTGTATTAAATTCATCATATGTATGTTTTATTTTGGGATCAAACCAAAATTGAACCCTTGAACTAGAACGGTATATCGGCTGGAAACCCGGACGGCGGGACGAAAAGAGTCATTTTTGATGACTCGTGTCTTGGTATAACAAAGCCACGTACAGTTCGAGTTCAAAAATTATTGTATATAATATGCACACTACTTGACCATATTGCTATTATAATATAGTTTGTGTATGTAGCTTTATGTATAAAGTTTCTTTTTAAGCAGTGCATTTGGAATTTAGTCATTTAGTGCCTATTTTGAAATTGTATAGATTGAACTAATATGTTGCCAAAGCAACCTCTATTAGGTAAAATTTATCACTTTTAAAAATATAGGCATGTTTCATCTATGCAAAATAATCGGCCCAAAGAAGGATTATTTTTGGCCAGATGGTTAATATTTGTGAATATGTTGTTCATACTCTTTTATCTATGCGAAATAATCGGCCCAAAGGAAGATTATTTTGGCCAGATATGATATTCATAAATATTTAAGTTGTCCTAATAGCTTCATCTATGCGAAATTATCGACCCAAAGGAAGATTATTTTGGCTAGATAGTTGATTCATGAATATGTGATTTTTGTGTTATTTTGTCTATGTGAGATACTCGGCCCAAAGGAAGACTATTTTGGCAAGACAAAGGATAGTCATAAATATTAAAATTATCTTGGTTAACATGCTGGCAATTTGTTGGTCTAAAGAAAGGGATATTGCTAGGCCGTTTTCCAATTATGAAATATTTATGAATTATGCGATACCATTACGAGTTGTTATTTTTGTCCAAAGACTAAATAACAATATCGTGTTGGGTATCTTAGCAAACTATCAATATTCATGAATTATGGACAAAAGAACCACTTACAAGTTGTTATTTATATCAAAAGACTAAATAACAATGTTGCACTAGGTATCTTGAGATGAACCCACTTGCATGTAATATGTTTGATATATTTATTATTCACACTTGTGCATGCTTTATACAGTTGATTTTCTTTGAGCATATTTAATTTTCTTTATAGTATCTTTAATATTTGCTATTATGAATAACATCCCATGTGGTTAATAACACAAACCTTAAGAAATAGAAAAATGCACTTCATGATGTGCTTGGTTGCGTAGACTTGACTATATACATTAGGATTTGATAGTCTTGTGAATCTAATCATTAATATTAGTACTATTGATAGAAAGCCGCATACGAGAAATAGGATCAATCAAATCATATTAGTCTAATAGTCATGCAACATTTAAACTCCCGGTATCCATAAGGGGTCGTATTTTGAGAAAGAAAATGCCAAAGTTTCCAAAAGCAAAGATAGAAGACCGATTCGTTCCAGCGAAAAGGTCGAAATGGGCATTATCCTTAGAAAGCTCGTTTCAATGCAATATAATGCAAAGGAAACATAAAGAAATACATCAAAGAATAGTCCAATCTTGTAACAAAACAAAGGTTTTTAAAAGTTTGAATGTTGAAAAACATTCTTGTGGACCTAGTTTTAATCAAGAAAATGGATGAAGCACTAATTTGACAATAATTCTCAAGAAACTACCACCATCAAGAAATGAAAAGGACTTAGGTTAAAGAAACTGCAGAACTTGTGATATTCCAACATAAAGTGCAAACGAAACACAATTAAGTAATTTATTACTTTTGCAAGACAGTTGGTCATATAAAAAATATTGTCCCAAATAGGTCAATGGGTGTGTGAAGAATATTGACTTCTCAATTTTGTTTGTTTTATTGATTTGACTTTAGTACTTATTGACACCCAGTGGATGGATAAGGGACCAACCATTGACATTAGTGTCATACTTTAGGATTAATTAAGGTGTCTAGTGTCAATTGGTGTTAAAAGATACATCTATATGGAAATGGCAACAAGGCTTTGTTGAAGGCTATTGGTGTCCATAATGTTCTCCTGAATACTAGTTTGTGTTTGAATTTAGAGAAAAATTTTGATTACGCCATCAATGAGATGGAATTTAATTCCTATTTCCTATATGGACAAATCTTGACCCACTTGTCCTTTTGGAAACAACATTTTCAGTATTTCTCTAAATTTAAATATTAATGAAACTTGTATTATAGTTTGTTATATTATGAATAGTAGATATCAACAGCTTTAACAGAAATGAAAAGACACCTTTTAAAAGTAACTTTGGTACTAAAGCCAAATTGGATAATAAAAATTCATTTGTGTGACAATATAAGCAATTAGGTAATTTCTCTGAATAGAGAATAAATATGCTTATATCAAAGGAATTCTTGATTTTCTTATTCTTATAGACTTAAAAAAACTGTATAGAATGTATGAAGAATATATATATGTAAGGAAAATAAGTGCAAATGGGAGTAAAGAATCTTTAGAGTTGATGCATATAGTTTTTGTAGACCATTCCCTATGGTATCATGGATAACAATCGATATCAACTTCATTGATAATTACTTCTATGTGGTTATTTGTACTTGATTATTGAGTAGTTGTAGTCTTCGAAAATAACCTTCAGGTGGGACACTAAAGTCTGCAGTTAATACAATAAGGTGAGTTTCAAACAAAATAGTAACTAAAACCCCATACAGGTTGTGAATGGGCAAGAAGTCTAGCATTAGATACTTGCATGTTTGGGGATGTCCAGCTGGTTAGGCCTCAGAGGCCTAAGTAAGAATAAACTGGACTAAAGAACAATAGTTACTACTTTGTAGGATACTCAAAATCGAGGGACTTTAAATTCTATGATCCCTCACATATGTTCTTTTTTGAAATAGGAAATGTCAAGTAAATAGAGGTTGTTGGTTATAGTGGGAGAAGTCAAAACAAGAAGGTTGTGTTTGAAGAGAAATGCGTTAACATTCCCACTATGATTACAATTGAAATAGGTTGGATAGTCTATCCTAGTACTCTTTAGCTTATAAGTTAGGATATTACGTAAAACACAACTATATTTGAAATTCCCACTAATCAAGTAGGAAATCATCATCTATTGAAGCTGATGAACCCCAACAACCTCAAACCTAGAGTGCCAATAAGGAGATCCATCGGATAAAGGAGAAAAATGATTTCAGATGACTATATCATCAATCTCCATGAACACAAATTTGATATGAGATTGCAAGATGGTCCTACATCTTTTAGTTAAATCAAATTGTGCTTGAATTCTGATGCATGGATCAAGGCCATGAATGATGAGATGAAATCCATGAGGGGCAATAGTATTTGGGATCTTGTCGAGTTATCATAGGGGATGAAATTCATTGGTTATGAATATAATTTCAAAATCAAATGGAATTCAAATGGTAACATTAAAAGATACAAAATATATCAATGGATTTACTCATAAGGAAGACATTTATTTTAAAGAGGCTTTCTCATCGGTTTAGACAAAAGACTCTTTTAAAATTGTTGTGGCACTTGTGGCTCGTTATGATCTAGAGTTGCATTAAATGGATATAAAGACAATGTTTCTCAATTGAGACATTGAAGAAACAATATACATGGTGCAATTGGAGAACCTTGAGTCCAAATACTCAAAGCACCTAATGTACATTGAAGAAGTCCATGAACGATTCAAAGTAGGCATTCCATTCGTGATATCAAAAAACTGATGGGGTGGTGACCTCTTTTGGTTCAAGGAAAACACTTTTAATTAGTGCATGTATATCAAGATTAGTGGGAGCAAATTTACCCTCCTAGTGTTGTATGTAGATAATAATTTACTCGCAAGCAACGATATAAGCCTATTGCATAAAGATATACTTAAACGCAAAAGGCCCATATTGGGAAGGTGCTTAGCTATTTTGGTATACAAAATTGTGCACCAGGGGACACCCGTATAGCGAAGGGTGACAAAGTTTTTACTCCAATTTCATATATGCATGAGTATGTATGCATTAGGATTTAGCATACGTAGTAGGGATGTTAGACAAATATTTTAGTAACCCAAAAGTGGATCATTAAAATGATGGGTTATGAGGTATCTACAAAGAATAATAAATATATGCTCGCTTATTGGAAATAAAACCACTTAAAGATCATGTGGTATTTCAATTCAGTTGTTTGTTGGATGCTTGGATAGCAAGAGATCCACATTACGTTATGTAATCACGATAGTTGGAAGAGCTATTTCGGAAAAGTGTTAAGACACTAATAGCTTTTCAACTATGAAGGTTGAATGCATAATTTGCTATAAGACATACAATCAAGGAATATAGCTTGTATTTATCATTAGATTGAAAGTGATCAATGGTGTTGACACCATAAAGGATCATTTTTGATAATAAGGTCTCCGAGCTATATTCGAAAAACAACTAGATTTTGGGAAAGTCTAATATATAGACATTAATTTTCTAGTTGTGAATAAATGAGTTCAGAGTATTCAGGTGTCAATAGAGCGTATTAATACAAACTCAATATTTTAAAGCTCACCAAGGAATCACCACTTAAAGTGCTACATGGTCGTGTAGCTTAATGGGTATCATAAGGATCTATGGTACGCCACGTTAGTAGGAGTTTGCTACTTGATTTCATGCTCTTTGTACATATTTTTATGGTTATGTTCTGTACAGACTAAGGTTTCATAATTAATTGAATATTCTAAAATAAGGATATTAACTTTCCACTGCAGTTTTGCATAAAGATTGGAAAGTGTTGAGGGACTCTTTGAGTTATAAGATAGGACCAGTTGGAAATAGATATGATTGAGATCACGTTACATGTAATTTCCATGCTACACATCCATACTTAATCTATGTCATTAATTTTGCTAGTATTGTGACCATTGTTTGGTTTAGTTAAGAGTTATGTGATGAAAGCTGCTTTGATCCTATATTAGCACAATTGATGGACCAGATTGTTTTGGAATATTTTGAGGTTGAGATGGCATAAAGTTTGCGCGCACTAAGGTTTCAGCTATGTACAATTTTCGGAAACATATGTGGACCAAGTGGGAGATTGTTGGGTTTTTTTTCTCTAATTTGTTGGTCTCACATATTAATTTATTGTACATGATCTGCTATCTCATTAAAAGAAGCCCAATTATGTGATCTATTTAAGAAATAAATTTAATGGGCTTACAGAAATATTATATTAAGTATGGGTGTTTGATGTGTAGAAGCCCGATCATACTTTAATTATGTTTGATGGGCCCATAATCAAAGTGTGACACCTTAGGTATATTAGGGTATGGTTCCTAAGCCAGAAAAAATGACGTTTTTCTTTCTGCCCCATCTAAGAGAGAGAATACAGAAAAGTTACGCCGTCTTTCATGGCTTAGAAGACCACTAACCCTAGCTCCATTTTCTTTTGCATCTCTAATGGATAGAGGTTAGTGATTAATGGTTTAAGCATTATTTGTTTATTTACTAAAGATCCTGTGGTTAATCGATTTATAGGAATCGTATTTTTATTTCGTATGATGGATTATTATGTTTAAATCCATGTTGCTAAAGTTTTCAATAGATGATTCCACCCTCCTTGTCTTAAGCTAGGATCTCTCTAAAATCTCCCCCACAAAGCCACGGTCCCGGGCTTGGTGCACCCAACCTTTTCAATACATTCCAACTATATCTTCTCTCTTGCATCAACGGATAGTCGTAGTAATCCATGAAGTGCCAATTGTTAGTAGAACTATTTGTCAGAATTGACACATCAATATGGTGTTTAGATATACTAAACAAATTGAAAGCAATATCCTTTGACCAAAATAATGCAAGGTTTCCACTATGGCTCATTGCATTAACTCTTATCCATGCGTATAAAACTGTGCTTTTAGCTTCTCGATCCTCTTATTGTTACAATGCATTTCATCAAGAAGACCATTCATGGTTTATGCTGTTGAGTAATCTCTCAAGCCAACAAACTATCTAGGGCCCCCTCAAGCTTTGAAAGTTCCAATTGATGAGTTTTATGGCTCCCGATGGGATTACTTTGCAGTCTTCGCTGTTGTGTTGTCCTTATCAAACAAAAGCCATTGGATGTGCTCTACTTCTTTCTTGTATGTGAAGGTTGTTAGGAATATGTGCCCTAAAATCCAATTTGAATAATAATATTTTATTATTTTATTTATTTATGAAATTGAATTTATTGCAAGTTATGTGTATTTACAATTATCCTATTCGATTGGCATAATATTTAATGGTGCATGGTTGTAATTTAAATGAAAGTGTTGTTTCACAGAAATGCTTAAATTACAAAAACCATACATTAGTATTTGAGTTCATAGTCGGTGATAAGAGTATTTTGTTCTTATTTTCTAAGACTATAACATGTTATAAATGATGATTTGTCTTTACTCATGGGAATTGTCATTCAAGTTATAGCATTTTGGTGTTCACCAATGAGATTGGAACACTGAACTGGACCATTTGAATTATTCATTTTGAACTACTATCTAACATGAATAATTCATATGCATTGACTGTAAATCTTGAAAATATTGCGACTTTGGGCAAGTAGTGTTAATCACTTTAATGTACTTGGAAGTGAGGTCGTAAGTAGCCAACATACTCTATATGTTAGGTGATTGGATAAAATGTGCTAAAGAAAAATATTTGATGGAATCCATAAATCTTTTAAAGATATAGATATCCCCTAAGTTGATTTGCAAAGTTTGAATGAATTATAAATCTTTGGCTAAAGTATTTTGAGTGAAGTGCGACCGAAATTATATGAAAATTTGATTTTCATGTGGAATATTTGAACAAAGGCGAATCGGGAATTTAGGATAAAATGTGAAAATAAATTTGATAGCTGTTAGATTTTATGTTTCACTGATATCTTATAGAGGGGTCAAATTCAAATACTAGTTACACTGTGAACTCGTAAATAATTTAATTAATTTTAGAGTGCAACAATATTTAGTTAGTGGAATTAAATATTGTTAAATGGTAGTCAAATGTTATCATGAGATGATAATTATATTTGACCCATTTGGAGCTAAAATTAAGTTTCCCTAAGGTCCCTTCGTAACCCTTTAATTATAACTCGTTTGAAAATTATTTAACTTTTCCATGAGGTGGACACATTGGATAAAGGTTGAGGAGGAAAAATGAAATTTTATTTCGAATAAAATAAATAGATCTTCAATGCGAACCAATTTTAGTTGGACTAAAGGTGTAATTTGGGTCTACCATACTTAATGGGCGAACGGTTTGACAATCTTGGGCTCTAATGTGAAGTTGGGTCATTGTTTGTTTGTGGCTTATGCAGGTACTATTTAATATATAGGATGGATTGTCATTCTAAATGGTGTTAATTGGGCTTCTTTTTGTGTTTATAAATTGGAAAGGCCCACTAAGACTAAAGGTGTCTCTATTGGTAGGACATTTCAACATGATGATCATGGTACTCACCTTGGAAATTTGCATGATATTGGGGATTGTAGCCTTGGTCGTTAGAATCCCAAGAACTTTAGGTGAGATCTTTTCTTTTCGAAATCATAAAAAGTGGCTAAGATCTATAAGGATTGGTTTTAGAGAAGAGGATGTTCCTTGGTTAGATTGTTCCCGATGCTGATGCTCAGAGCCATGCTGGAAATGAAGTATTCTCCCGTGAATTGACGAAACCATCTTGAGATTTAATATCATGTTTCTTGGAAAAACGATCCAAATGCCTATAGAAATAACAAAAGTTTGGTAATCTTTCATACGTGAAATTTATCAATGAATCTTTGCAAGTCAGATTTTTGATCTTAAGAGCACGTCTTATAGGATAATTCACATTTAAGCTAATCCTCATCTAGAGGCAATCATCTTGTTTCTTTTGTTGTCAAGATCAGCCTCAATGAACCTCCCTAGTTTGTTTCCAATATACATAACCACTTCATTAGTCATTTTTATAAATGATAATCTATGGCTGTGCACATAGAAGGGGAACCAATCTAAATCCACTTTTAATAGGTTATTATCTCCTTCAATGTGATTTAGGATAATTAAGCTCTTTTCGAAGGCCCACATAGAGTTATCCAGTAATCATTTCCTATCTAGTGTACTGAAGAACATAATGAAACACCCATTACTATTTTTTTCCTTTGTCATCTCATAGCCAAGATTGATAGCAATAATCATAAAATATAATATTGGTGAACGTTGAATTGGTGCGAACTGAGATTGAGTAGGTCTTTTTCCTACACAAAAAGGAGCACACTTCTGCTGGCTAAGTCAGCCCCCACCTAAGGCACTCTTTGTGCTCAAATTATTTTCTAGGAGATAATTTAGTTGAGTTTCGAGAATAAAATGTCCTTATCGACCATATTGATATTAGGAATCCTCAATATGGGGGCCTCTAACATGGAGATCCAAGTAGGCTAAGTAATTTATGGGATGCACTTAGTCCATAGGTCATCATAAGCCACGTGGGTGGAAGAACCCTTTAGAGACTGACTCGACATCAACTAATGCACATGTGGTTATTGTAGAAGTATTAATGTGAATGCGATGCTAAGGTGGTTGAGCATTAATAGCTTTTTAGTTGATACAATCCTTAATAAATGTTGATATCTCCTTAGGATTACCTATACCTTTAGGATGCATTTGCTACTTTGGAAAGAATTTGATAGATATGTTTATCCACTTAATTTATTATTTGCTTGCAAAATTTTAGTTGTTTGACAGATTTATTGGATTATAGATCACACCTGGAAGGGTGTGATACGTTTTCTTTTCTTTTATTTCTTCCTTTAATAAATTTGGAAAAACAATTTTACCCTTTTTTTTATAAATAATATCTTTTGAATCCATATTACCAATTGAATTTTACATAAATACTCAAATTTTGAATGATTGTAGATTTTGTAAGAAATGATCTAAATAATAATGTTTTTAATATAAGTTCATCAAACAAAAAATATATATTCACTATATTAATTGATGTTCAATATTTAAATATTTATCATAATAAATACAAACTTTAGAAAACACAAAGTTGAAAATATCTTTAATTATCAAAAATTGAATGTTCACAATATTATTACTTATAAAAATAATTTTACTAATTAAAATGAAAATTAATTAAATAAATCATATCAAAAGGTGGATGATGGTTTTAAAAGTGAGACAATGGATAAATATATTCATGATTGAAATAGTGCTATAAATTTTGAGTGTTAATATGGGAAACATCAAACACTTAAAAAATAGGACAATAAAGTATTTTTTTTTCTATTTAATCCAACATAGTAAATCCACACAACCAAACAATAAACTAGAAAAGTATGGGATATCTTGAATGAATAAATAAGTTAACAAATAATAAATAACTGAGGATTTGATACAATTTCTTCATTAATAATCCATATTTAATGGATTACATCCGATCATATCAAAAGTAGCAAACGTATCCTTAATAACATGAGCTTGATTGTTAGTAATAGAGGTTGTGCACATCGTATCTATCTTCGAGACAACCTCGAGAAGACCAAAGGACAGGTCCACATGAGAGCTATCTCGGGTTTTAGTTTTTTCTTGACAAGTATCCTTAAACAAAGACCACTAGAAGGTTTCCCTTGTTGCGGGTCATCCCTTTTGAATAGGACAAGTTCAATCTCAACCATATGCTTGTAGGGTTTGTTGGTGGTTGGTGCATGACCAAGACTATGCCATAGGTTCGGGTCATGTCACACCACATTATTTTATGTACCATAATGAACTCTGACACACATAAATGCATGTGAACAGTAAAACTTGCCTAGGTTCTTTATGGTATTGGAAGTATCATGAAGCTCTTTTGTGACAGTTAGACATTACATGAATTATTTGAAGTGAAACCCAAACTTAATTTATCATAATCTAACTCTGACATTGAAATTGAAAAACTAGGAATATCTTGGAGTTCCCTTCAAAGAAAATAGAGGCATGCCTAGCTAAAGTGTGAGATAACTTGTTAGCATACAAATGAACTAACAGTACTTGAAAAATGGAAAACTAGTGCACTAATGTGATACGCTATGGTGGAAATTGTGTATGAATCACATTCATCTAATGGCAATTTAGAAATCAAGTTTTAGCAGTTCCCTTCAAGACCTATATTGTCCTAACCTATATGATTCACTAATTTGATTGTTTGTGCCACTAATACCTACATGCTTAGCTTTAAGATTTCCTTCAGTTTCAAATAGAAGACTTGAGTCAATTAGCCAATATTAAAAAAAATGAAAACCTTTTTATATTGCAAATTAATTCCAATACTAACAAGAACATGTAATCAGAGGAAAGAAAATGATTGCATGACAAAAGTGCCAATCCTCACAATCAGCTTGATGTGCCCTTGCACCAATTGGTGTTTGGAGAAAGAGACTCGCACTTTTATAGCAAACTCTAAAAAAAAATTGAAACTAATTTGCAGTGCTACTGCATTGCTTCAATTTAAACTTACACTAAATTTCATACGGCAAATGATTTTATGAATAACTATTAAATTTAAATTTTAAAATTTACTAGTTGCTTTAGTCAGGGGAAGTTGTTTAAAAAAAATTCAAGGATATCCACAATGAATAAAGTTTTCTAGCAAATGAAAGTTGATAAAAAATAACCAATCAAATTTTGCTAATTTAATTAAAAATTAAAATTACTAAAAAGATTCAGTCAAAATTAAATAATCATAGTCACTAGACCTCTTCCTATATATAATAATAATATAGATATAAATAATGTCAAATCGCTTTAATATTTTTTTTTGAGCAGATATCATAAATCATTAATAAGAGATGGCCTCTATCTCAATTACAACGAGAATATGTTAAGGTAAGACAAAGTTGTTCCCCATGCCAATCAAAGAGCTCCTAGCTAATGTTTGAGCAACCAAATCACCCTCTCTACGAACAAAAGCAAAAAGAACACTTTGCAAATACACACACTCCCTTAGTGTCCTAAATGAGCACACCCACATCAGATGTATTTGGGTCTTCCTTCTATAATGTCTAGATGAGTTTGCTATAGTCAGCTTTGAGAATGACAGAAGACTAAGCTTCCCTCCATGCCATTTTGAAAGTGTCGCTAGCATTTTTGACATGCAATGAGTCTCCTGAAGTTTGAACACTTATTGACAACCTACCATTCTAACTGCTTTTGCTAGCATTTTAGCATGCGACGTGTCTCCCAAAATTAGAACACTTCTTGAGAGCCATGATAGGCACTGGCCTCCGAAGTTATAGGCCACAACCTTTATACTAATTGACTTCTCGTTACTAAAAGCAGCCCTGTCAAAATTAATTTGAACCGCTCCTGCCACTGGCCTAGACCAACGAACTCTTCCTATCCCCAACATCCTTCAGGAGCTGAACCAGAAGTAGAATTAGCCTCCACAGATTCTTCCAGAGACGTCCTCGCCATTTTACGAGATCAAGTGGGGACTTACTTTTGTTAGCCATGAGGTGCTTGTTCATGTTAAACCACAAGAACCAAGGAATAAAAAGAACTAATGCAAGTTTTGATATAGCAAGCTCAACGTGCACCCCTCTCAACCGGCCCTCCAAGTTTTTTTTGATTTAAAATTACACACCAAGAAAATGTGCTTAGAATTGTCCTCTTTCCCAAGACAAATAGGACAAGTACTATCAAAGAGAATGCCACTCTTGCAAAAATTTGAAACTGTTGGAATCACCTCATGACAGGCCTTCTATGAAAACAATTTAATCTTCCTCCAAACATTGCCACTCCGAATAAACCGCTAGTTGGCATCATTGTTGTGTTAGCCTAGGCTGCCCCGCCCATCCAACATATTAGCTAGATAATAAGCGATTCTTGCAAAGAACCTCCCATTCCTATTGAAGTGCCATACAAGTATGCCCTTGTTCTCCACATGACCAAAAGGAATAGCCCAGATGTACTTCAAATCAATGGGCAGAAAGTCATCCCATATTAAATCCTCATCACAGCCAACTCCATTCGAAAATGAAGATTCATATCCGCACCACGATAAAGAGTGCTTGTCCTCGGTAACTAGATTAAGGAGAAGGGGCACGGGATCCATCTATCCCCTCACACTTTCATGCACTGATCAGAACCCACACACCACCGACTACCAGCATTGATCAACTCCATAGTCCCAAAAATACCACACGATGTAACTAATAGGTTGTATCCTAGATTCACATAAAAAGGGTTGGTTAAGCTGAAACACATCGCTAGCACCACCTGTCCCAACAATAAATCAGGGCACGTTATGATCAGCAATAGTTCCTTAGCCAATATTGTGTGATTGAACAACCTCAACCGTCATAACTCCAAGCCTCTTTCCTCTTTACTGCTACATAATTTCTACCAAGCCAACCAATGGACTTTCTTCTTCTAATTGTTATCCCACCAACAGCTTGATAATATTTCCTTGAGCTCTCTCAAAAAGTAGCCCAATATCCCAAAGCACAACATAGCATAGCTTTTATTGGGACCTCTCTCCCTACTTAAGATAAGGTACGTTCATTCCATTCTTGGATGCGATTCCACATGCGATCCCATATAGAGTTGAACATATGTTGTTTGTTCCTCCCTACAACAGTCGGCAGCCCCAAATATTTATTGAAGCTTCCCTCGATTCGTAACTGACCCCTATTAGTGATCAACTCCAAACCCTCTCTTGTCACATTCTTGCTGAAAACTATTAAGGAATTGTCCATGTTGATCACATACCCAAAAACCCTTCTACAATGTTCAAGAATTGATTCAATATAGTCCATCCTCACTAATGTTGCTTGGGCAAAAATCTAGGTATTGTCTGTGAAAAAAAGGCATGGGATACAACGTACAGACATGCACACCTCCACCCCTACAATATGATTCCTAACCTTTTCCACTTGCAATGACCCTCTAGAAGCCCATGTTCACAAAATAAACAAAGTAAGGCGACAACAGTTCACCTTGCTGAAGACCCTATTTGGGGCGTAGAAAGCCAAATTTGTTTCCACTCAACACAAAAGAATTTGTGACTGTAGAAACACACAACATAACAAGATCAACAAAAGACCTGTTAAATGTTGAACAAGGATATTTTTGAGAAAACACCATTTGATCCAATCACAAGCCTTGCTCATGTCCAGTTTGATGGTCATGTATCCTTTTTTTCCTTTAGTTTTTGACTTAAGAAAATGATTGGTTTCAAAAACAATAAGAATGTTATTAGCAATCAATTAGCTAGGAATGAAAGTCGATTTAGAGAAGAAGATAATCCTATCTAATAAAGGCTTAAGACGGTTTGCAATGTATTTTGACGCTAGCTATTGGAGATTCCAAATCTCCAATTGATTTGATTTTCATTTTTTAGAAAAGTAAATATATATTTTTTTTATAGTATGTAAATATGTTAGGATATTCTTAGATGGTTTGTTGATTTTATTCGCTAGGCATATATTTATTTTTATTGTGTTTTATTCTCTTCCTTTTTGATAAAGATTATGTATTGCTTTCTTATCTATAAAAGGTGGCTGAGAAGAATAACACATCACGATTTTTCCACAATTCCCCTCTATTCCACATGGTACTAGAGTTCAATTCTAATCACTGGGAATAATGACCAAAATCAATACAACCACCATTGATGGCAATGGCTCAAATGAGATAGAGACTGAAAAACCTGTCCAAATCTCCTGTTCAATGGCAATCATCACACCTCCCAACAAATCACACCTTATAA
>JAOWBU010000599.1:0-25000 GCA_026212405.1 Petrea volubilis
TTATATATATATATATATACACTCTCGTGCTGCGCATTATTCACTCGATCAATGAGAATTTTGTAGATTTGTGTGTGTCCGATCGCGCTTGATTTATTGGGTTTCTGTTGTTTGTGTTGTTCGAGGGGATGGCGGTGGATTCAGGGCATGTCACAGCCGGGCAGGTGCGGGTTTTGCGATAATTGCAATTCTGATAGTCTGTTGTTGCTCAACTCTTGAGCTTTACTTTGAACTCTTTATCATTGTGGGTTGATTTTTTTTTTTTTTTTAAGTTTTAGTTATTTGATCAATGGACCATTTAAGATTTAGATCTTTTCTTGTTTCTTTATTTGTTGTTATTGAAGAATTATGGTGTGGGACTTTGCTGGCTATGGCAATTTGTTGTTGTATGCTGGAAGAGAGTTCATCCTTGTGTTTTTGTGAGGATTGTAGTTGGAATAAGTTTAGTAGTAGTAGTTACTTAGTGTGGGTTTTTACTGGGAGTGATATTTTGATTCGTCCATTGAGTCTAGTTAGTAATATCACGGTTTCTTTGACTGATCACTGTACTTGCTACCATCTTGAGTTTGGGTTTGAATTCTTGGACATTCAATGTGTTGCTAATATGTGTCCTATTTTAATTTCTCCTTGAACTGGTTTCTTGATCGATGTAGAAATGTGGCTTTCTCTGGAAAAAGATTGCTATATGTATTAGCAATAATCAGAAACTATGGCTATAATTCAGTAAATCTCCTTTTTTTCGATTTCAAGATTTATTTTTATCCTATTATGAATGTTTAGTCTTTGTGGCTGGGATCATGTCATATGTTTAACAAGGAATACCTTGAAGCTTTATGTCAACCTTACTTGAAAATTTTTTTGGTACATGTCTCATTTGATAATTTACATTTTTGCCAAAGCAATATATCCATGGCAGATCATATTCATTGTTGATTAATTGGTTAAACTTGCAGTTACATTTTATAACCTATTTCCCTTTCTTGCTAGTCTTAGCTATAGTTAATGATCTCCATTTGCCACTCAGTATTCTTGCTCGACATATATTATGAAATTCACTTTTGATTTCTCAGGTGTCGTTTTTGCTTGGGATCATCCCGATTTTCACTGCATGGATATACTCGGAATGGCTGGAATATAAGAAATCATCATCCCCTTCCAAAGTGTAAGCACCTGCCTTTTGCCTGTCCTGTCCCTAACTATAAACTTTTCATTAACCATGATTATGTTATTTCCGTTAACCATCTTCTTATGTTGTGCGACTTGCTTTTCTGTGAGAAGTCATTCAGATAATAATCTGGTTGAATTGGCCGATGAAACATTGAAAGATGATGATCGAGCAGCACTGATGGAAGGGGGTCTCACTAAATCAGCTTCTACGAAGTTGTCCAGTCCATCCATTAAAACAAACTTAATTAGGTCAGTTTTGCTTAATATGTAGGTTTCCTATTCAATTATGATGCTGAATCCTTTCTTACCCTTTACTGTGCAGGTTTCTGACTATGGAGGACTCGTTCTTACTTGAAAATCGACTGCTTTTAAGGGCAATGTGAGTTTTCTGATGATGTTGATTGCATCCCATCTGCCCTGATTTATTAATGGCAAATAATCTCATGCAGGGCTGAATTTGGTGGAATTTTGTTCTATTTCTATGTATGCGACCGCACAAATATTTTTGCGGATTCTAACAAGGTGCTTCTGTCTTTCTTTGTTCTTCGTAATCATTTGCTATCTTGTTGATTTTTCATCAACAAAACTATTTTGATCATGTTAAGTTAAAAAAAAAATTGACAGCAAAAACAACAGCACTAAAACTAAACCATGTTACTCCTCTCAATGTTTAAGTCAAAAATAGTTTATTGTGGACAAGGTTTTAAAATAAACTGTGTTGATATAAAAGAATTACCTGTGATGTGGTCTAGAAGCAATGACTCCGGTAGCTCTTGGCAAATTGTATTCTGTATGTTAATCAGCAATTGCTCTAACTAATTTTCTTTTACATTTTCCCATTGTGGAGCAGAGATACAACCGCGATCTATTCCTTTTCCTGTATATGCTTCTCGTCATAGCTTCAGCAATGACTTCTCTGAAGAAACACCATGACAAGTCAGCGTTCTCTGGAAAAGCCATACTCTACCTTAATCGCCATCAGACTGAAGAATGGAAAGGATGGATGCAGGCAAGTATTTTGTGGCAAACCTAATGTCATAGTAGATAAATTCTTTGGGAAGAGTTAGAAGAAAGCTATTAAACCTCAATTGGTATTGCATATATCCACCCCTGATCCACATGAATGGGAGAGAAGGAAAAAATAAAAGCAGAGGTCCATACACCCCATTTTTCCACTCATTGTTTGAGGTTCACCAAGATTATGATGCTACCAGATGGAAGCTAGGATTATTCTGCCCTTTTTAACTATTTAGCTTGCTCTAGGTGAACTCCGTAGCAGATGTGAGAGTGTTGGTGCTTTACTAACTCTTTCTGCTGGCCTAGTGTCTGATAATATGCATTTATTTTATGTTTCTTATAGGTTCTGTTTCTGATGTACCATTACTTTGCTGCATCGGAGATATACAATGCGATTCGTGTTTTCATAGCTGCATATGTATGGATGACTGGCTTTGGAAACTTCTCCTATTATTACATCCGCAAAGATTTTAGTGTTGCTCGGTTTGCTCAGGTGACATTGTAGTCTGTGTCATTGTAATCTTTCTTACTCATTTTCTCCTTGGTTAATAAGTGTTCTAAGTTTGAATTTGTTTTTTATGCAGATGATGTGGAGGCTAAACTTTTTTGTAGCATTGTGCTCTACTGTTCTCAATAATGACTATATGCTGTACTATATCTGCCCAATGCATACCCTCTTCACTCTTATGGTGTATGGGGCCCTTGGCATTGGCCACAACTATAATGAAATAAGATCAGTTATGATTCTGAAGATTTTGATGTGCTTCCTTGTGGTTATCTTCGTATGGGAAATTCCAGGAGTTTTTGACCTTTTGTGGAGTCCTTTCTCTTTTCTTTTAGGTATGTGTCCATCAATTACCTTGTGTTACCCCTTAGTGAAGCTCAATGTTCTTTTCCCCCCATGATTGTTGCATAATTTTCTACTTATGCCCCGAGGAAGTAATTTTATGCAAAGGCAGTTACTTTTGGTTATTTGTTTTCTGGTTTGAAGTCTAATACTTGGTTGTCTAACTGGCAGGATATACTGATCCTGCGCATCCAGATCTTCCTCGACTTCATGAGTGGCATTTTAGGTCTGGGCTTGATCGTTATATATGGATCATTGGAATGATCTATGCCTATTTTCACCCAAATGTAATGTTCTAAGATTGCCACCTATGCAGTTGTATTTCCTTGCATGGATTTAGGATTCAGGAATTGTACGTTTTTTGTCATCACAGGTTGAAAAGTGGATGGAGAAATTGGAGGAGTCTGAAAGCAAACGGAGACGCACAATCAAGACATGCATTGTTACTATTGCCTTAATCGTGAGTCACTTAATTTATCCGAGATTTGTGATTTTTGATGATCTTTTTGCTACTTTCCTCTGAAATTTTTACGATCATCTGATTCTAGGCTGGGTACCTCTGGTACGAATACATATACAAGCTGGACAAGGTTGAATATAACAAGCTCCATCCATACACATCATGGATTCCCATTACGTCAGTACTCAAACATTGTTTTGATTTAATTGTGACAATTCTTATTAATTTGGTTGTGTCCAATGATGGCACTAGTGTCCATTTAAACAAGAGTACCATAGTGAGTGCTTTCGGGTGGATGCTTTCTTTAAAGTTTTCTTCTCATAAATTGTCCTATTCTTTCTCCAGTGTCTACATTTGTTTGAGGAATGTCAGTCAGCAGCTTCGGAATTTTTCATTGACCCTGTTCGCGTAAGATATAGTTTTCCCCCATGTTATTGGTGCACCACTTTCCTTTTTTCTTGTTTAAAAGTGTTTCTTTTTTTCCAGGTGGCTTGGAAAAATTACCCTGGAGACCTATATTTCCCAGTTTCACATCTGGCTGAGGTGTGTGGGCGCATTATTTTCTCTTATTGAAATGTAAAAATATTCTAATTTAACATTTCCTGCCATTTTGAATTGACAAATATAATTGTGTCAACAAATTAACTATGAGAGTGTTTTTTAGCTTGAGTACATGGGAGCGTTTCCAATGAATATCAAATTCAAAATTAATCACATTTAATTGATCTATTGAGGTTTCATCAGTTTCATTATTTTATTTACAGATCAAACGTGCCCAATGGACAGCCTAAATGGCTGCTCTCATTTATTCCGGAATACCCTTTGCTTAACTTCATGCTGACAACTGCTATTTACGTCGTGGTGAGTTAATTTATCTTGTGTACGGAATTTACTATAAATTTTACCTTACGCCTTTGCCTTTCTGGAGTTTTGATTGGCATTTTGTTTGCTGCTAACAGGTATCATATCGCCTTTTTGAGCTGACGAATACACTCAAGTCAGCTTTTTTACCCACAAGAGATAATAAGAAATTATTCTACAATTTTGTTGCTGGAGTAGTCATCTCAGCATGTTTATATGCCATTTCATTCATCCTCGTTCAGCTCCATCACTAGTAAGTCCTTTTTCCCATTTTTGATACATTATCGACTATTAGCAGAACACCATCGGTTAAAAACCCCACCCTGTCAAAGGATCAAACTTGCTACCCGGCTTTTCATTTCTGGCCTAGGTGTAGAAAAGCTCCAATGTCCCTTACCACTCGGGTCATTCAAAAGTTTGATTCTCTGGTTTAAACAGTTTGACTTGGTGTCGAATTTATAGTAATGTAACTAAGGTTTTACAAGATTGTTCGACAATTTAAGTTATCATTTTTACTTGCAGGCCTCTGGATCAAAAACTGTCTAAGGCTTAGTCTCAAGATTCGATTGAAATGGTATATACACGGATGCTCCGGGATCTAAAAGTTCTCGTTCCAAACTAGTTGGTGAGAGGCTAGCATTCCCAGCAATTTTGTGGAGTATCATCATCACTTACCACTTCTGGATTTTAGTCACAGACGTGTAGAGAGAGAAAGAGAATGGGAAAGTGTTTGTAAGTGGATTTTCCACGGTTATATTCATACTCTTCTTATTTTTACCTTTTTTTTTTTTTGTATCTCCTCTTCGTTCCTCTGTTGAGCAAAAAAAAAATGTATGGAGTCAACTTGGGACAAAGTGGTGTAGAAGTGTTTCTCTGGGAACATATTCTTATCAATTGCTAAAGCAATTTTTATATGTAGAATATATGTGTTTTTGCTTTTTCTTCTATGCCTGAGCTATACCTTTGATGGGATAAGTCCCAAAGATAAATGGCTCATGGATCCATTTGGATCTCAAACATTGTTCTTTATAGCTCAAATTACATTGTTCGCTATTTAATATCTTATAAAATGAGAGCCATGTGGATTGGGGGTGGAAGATGAAATCAGTTGGCTGGCTCGAGTTAAGCTGGACACAAGCTTGATTTTTTTTGAGCTTGAGCTCGTGCCAGTGCTCGTGCTCGTGCTCATCGAGCTTGAGCTTTTTCACGAGTTAAACTTGAGCTTGAAAAATAAGTGTTCAAAAGCTCGTGAACCGACTCATGACTTTTTATTTTAAAATGTGATGATGATGATGGAATTCGTGAATGATGGTAACAACTAACAATAAGTTTATACTTCGCAATAGTGACAGTTGTAAACATTATCAAATTATGTTGCAGTTTTTGTTATAATACAATGACAAGTATATGATTGGAAAGATGGTAAAATACTAATTCATTTAGGATCACTAAATTGTGTAACTTACACAAGCTTCAAAATTATATGTATGACTAGTATAGGTGTCTAAACTATATGTTATAATAGTTTATGCATATTAAATATCAAGATTCATATCACTTCAAGGTTTATAACAAGTTCTACTAAGGTTAGCTTAACTTCAAGCTTGAGCTTAAATAGCTCGACTATAAACGAGTCGAGTTTGAACTCAATTTTGTTTGTGATGAGCTTGAACTTGAACAGAAATTTATAAGCTCGAAGAGTTTGAGTTTGAGCTCAATCTAATGTATACATTGTTTGAAGATGTTTACCTCTTTAGTATCTTATAAAATTAGAGCTATGTGGACATGGGGAGTAAGATAAACTGAGTCAGCTAGCTTGATTTTTTTGAGCTCGTGCTCATTGAGCTTGAGATTTTTCGCAAGCTGAACTTGAGCCTAAAAAATAAGTGTTCAAGAGTTCGCAAGCTGACTCATGAGCTTTTATTTTTAAATGTAATGATGATGATGGAATAGGTGAATGATAGTAACAACTAACAATAAGTTTATACTGCACAATAGTGATAGCTGTAAACATTATCAAATTATATTGCAGTTTCTGTAATAACACAATAACAAGTATGTAAATAGAAAAATAGTAATACTGATTCATTTAGGATCACTAAATTATGTAACTTTTACACTAGTGCTAGTATCAAAATTTTATATAGGAGGACTAGCATAGATGTCCAAATATCTGTTATAATAATTCAATTTTATAATATATGCATATTAAATATCAAGATTCATTTTACTCCAAAGTTTATAACAAGTTCTACTAAGGTTAGCTTAACTTTGAGCTCGAGCTCAAATAGACTCAACTGTAAATGAGTCGAGCCTGAACTCAAAGTCTTTATGATGAGCTTGAATTTGAATAGAAATTTATATGCTCGGCTAATTCGAGCTTAAACTCAATTTTTTTAGATAAGCTTGATGTTGAGTCTAAAAATTTTAACAGTTAGACTCAAACTCAACTCATTTACAACTTGTGGAATTTGAAGCAAACGGTATGAGAACTAGGAATCCTATGGTTTCTATAGCAGATTGTGAGAGGAGTACATAGACAAGGACCCAAGCTTGCCCCGTATCTAGGTTTTGGGTTGAGATGTGGTGTGTCGAGGAACTACATGCATGATTTACCTAAACATTTGGATGTGGATAAAATGAATCACCTAAAAACTCTTTCTCTCTCTCTCTCTCTCTCTCTCTCTCTATATATATATATATATATATATATATACACACACACAATCATGTGACAAGAATCATGCTCAGTATTGATGGATTCTTGTTGCACTAAACTATATCACTTCTTATTCCGTAGCGGTATGAATATATTTCACACAATCTGTGCAATATACATCCATCTAATGCACATATTTAGGTGTGGCACAAGTTGCATGTTAAATTACTCTTGCTATATATATTATCATATGTTGATAAAACTTCGAAACAGTATAACTAGTGACTCTTTAGTTGAATGAATTTTATTAAGTTCACACGAATACGATGAAGCCATATTCTTGTAACCCTTTAAGGAATCAACTCAAAGATTATGCAACCCCACAAAAGCTTATTCATGTTCCTTTATTTGCTTATATATAGCAAAATCAATGGCACAAAATAAAATCCCAAATCCTTCTCAAGAGTACATCAAAGATAAGTACTTCATATATATAATTCGATACACACACAGACACGCCCGCGCATGCACACACAAGAACCGCATCCCCATTCCCCGTTTTCAAGATGGGGGGAATCGATGAGCTAGAGACCGGATCGTCGACAGTTGAAGAAGATCACGAAGAACAAATCGTCCCTTTCGCAGTCGCGGTTCACGATTGCATGGTCCCCCAGCCCCGACGGAGCAAGAAATGGTGGGCTTCGATGATCATATACACACTATTCATCCTTTTAGGACAATCCACAGCCACTCTTCTTGGAAGATTGTACTACAACAAAGGTGGAAACAATGTCTTTCTTGCAGCCCTTCTCGAAACCATCGGCTTCCCGATCCTCGTCCCCTTTGCCCTCTACTTGTCGTGGCGCGAAAAAACCAGCCAAGCAAACGATCATCGGCCCTCCATTCTAACCCAATCAGTGGTCTACATCTTCCTCGGCTTGCTACAGGCTGCGAGTAGCATACTCTATGCAATCGGGCTCCAAAACCTTCCGGTGTCAACCTTCTCATTGATCAACACGACGCAGTTGGGCTTCAACGCCTTCTTTTCTTTCTTCCTAAACGCGCAGGAGTTCACCGCGGCCATCCTCAACGCCCTCGTCCTCCTAACCATCTCCTCCACCCTCCTCATATTCCAGAACGACGATTCTTCAGAACATTCTAGAAGGGAACATTTCACGGTGGGGTTTTCGTGCACGCTTGTCGCCTCGGCTCTGTACTCACTCATGCTGTCGCTGACACAATTAGCCTTTCAGAAGGTGCTCATGAAGAGGGAAACCATGTCCACTGTCCTGCACACCATCGTGTTCGAGTCCTTCACTTCATCTATTATCGTCGCCCTGCCACTGTTCATCAGCGGCGAGTGGCGCACTCTTGGGGACGAGATGGAGAGTTTCAAGATGGGGAACGCGACGTACGTTGTTGTTGTCGTGATGATTGCCGCAGCGTGGCAGGTGTACTCCATCGGGGCCGTCGGCTTGATTTTCGAGGTCTCGTCGTTGTTTTCGAACGTTATTAGCACTATGGGATTGCCTATTGTCCCCATTCTAGCAGCTGTTTTTTTCCATGAGAAGATGGATGGGATCAAGGTGATCTCCATATTGTTGGCACTTTGGGGTTTTGTTTCTTATATTTATCAGCATTACCTCAGTGATTGTGAGAGTGCAAATGGTGCTGAGATTGCCAAAGTGGTTGAAGAACCAATATTGCAATGAAATTTTGTGAGCCATGGATCTCAATGTGATTAGTCCTCTGTTTATCTCTGTATCTCTTGAATTTGTATCTCAAATATATATATAAACACACACACACACACATATATATATATATATATGTGTGTGTGTGTATTTTGTTAAAATTTAAGTAGTGGTATCTTTAAATTGTGTGCAATGTTTGATAGATGAAAGTGACTGTAAAATGAAGGAAAATTTACAAATGAAGTGTGTTTTTGAGTTTTAAAATTAAGAAGAAAGCTTAATATAGTTATACATGAGGACTAGATTGTAAATGAGTTGAACTTGAACCGAGCTCGACTCAATTTCCAAGCTCAAGCTTAAGCTCAACGAGCTTGTTATTTTGGAGCTCGAGCTCATTTTTATTTTCTAGGAATTTTTTATGAATTCTAACATATTTTTCTCACAATAACATGAAAATCATAATTTAGAATGTGAAATAAGAATTTTAAAACATGAAAATAATCTTGATCTTTGAATAATATGTTGATATTATTATTAAGGATTTATTAAATATGTAATATAATTGTTAATAGCGTAAAATTTATATAATACTACATAACATATAATACATAAAAGTTATTTTAAAAAGAAAAAAGAAAACTCAAGAGCCGGCTCGTGAGCTTTCGAGTAGAGGCATCGATGAGCTCAAGCTTGACTCGTATAAAAGCTTGAGCTTCTCGTGCTCGAGCTCATAAAGCTCAAGCTCGGATTGAACTCGAGTCGAGTCGGTTCACAAAATTCGTGAGCCAGCTCAACTTACACAACTATAAATCACTCAACATAACAAACCAAAAAAAACACATTCACATCAAACTTACAAAATAATTCACATTACAAACTTTTACATTCATCATCATTGATCACAAAATCTCCAGAACACCCTTCATTTCCCGGGTACAAAGTTAGTCGCATAAGCCCAAGCATTGTTGTTAACCGGGTCGGCCAAATGATCCGCCAAGTTCTCCAACGGGCCCTTACCCGTAACAATGGCCTGAACAAAGAACCCGAACATCGAAAACATAGCCAATCTCCCATTCTTGATCTCCTTAACCTTGAGCTCCGCAAAAGCTTCCGGGTCATCCGCCAAGCCCAACGGGTCGAAGCTCCCTCCCGGATACAACGGGTCTGTCACCTCACCCAATGGCCCACCCGCAATCCGATATCCCTCAACAGCACCCATCAAAACAACTTGGCAAGCCCAAATAGCCAAGATGCTCTGGGCATGGATCAAACTCGGGTTACCCAAATAATCAAGCCCGCCCTCGCTGAAAATCTGGGCCCCGGCTTTGAACCAAACGGACTCCCCGAATTTGACTCCGTTCCGGGCCAGTAGCTCCGGGAAAACGCACCCGAGAGCTCCTAGCATGGCCCATCTGCAATGGATCACCTCAAGTTCTCGATTCTTGGCGAAGGTCTCCGGGTCGGCCGAGAGCCCAGCAGTGTCCCAACCGTAGTCGCCGGGGAACTCGCCGGTGAGGTAGCTCGGGGGCTCTCCGGAGAACGGGCCGAGGTACTTGACGCGGTCTGGGCCGTACCACGGGCTTCCCGAGGAAATGGACCTTCCGCCGGTCTTCCTCATCGAGACCCGGCCATTTCCGGCGGCCCCCGCGGCGGACGGGGAGAGCTTCACCGCCTGTCCGGCGAAGGATGGGGAGGAGAGAGCCATTGTTGAGGCAGCCATTGGTGGATTGAGAGTTTATCTATCAAGTGTTTGGTTTTGATGGTTAATTTCTTGGATTGGTGAATTGAGAAAATGGGAGTTGGGATGTATTTGTAGGTGATATTCTTATCTCTTTGATATCTATATCTTAGCTTTGATTGGATTTCAAGATTCTATTTTTGTTTTGGCTTATGTTGGGTTGGCAATTTCTTGTCCATGATTATCTTTCACAATTGGATTTTCTTTTTTGTATCATTTTTTATTATTCAATATCCGACATTAATAAATACCGACTAAATTCAAGTTCGATTCGAGCCAAACCACTTAGGCGTCACAACAGGATTTCTTTGTTTTTTTTTTCATCGTTATTGATTACCTGGTATGCGACACCAACAGATATCGATTAAATTCAAATTCGATAAAAGTCAAACTATTTAGGTGTAAAACTCTTCCTACTAAAGATGGATGTGTTCCCATAATTTGAACATGAGACCTCTATGTATGCTAACATAATGCTAAATCGCTAAATTATGCTACTTAATGGTAGAATTAGGTTTATGATTAAAAAATCTATCCTTAGTTTGAGATTTTTTATAATAATGAAATGTATCTGTAAAAGTTTAGATTTTCCCAAGTATCTATCCGATATATGAAAAATATCTGGTCTAAAGATGTAACATAGTTGGTCAATTCTTGAACGAGTGGCATTAATTTCTCTAACTTTATTAAATTTTTGAGCAGACTAATATTGTGTATTTCATCATGAAATAAGTGAATGGCTGATCTAAAAAGTCCAAAACATTACTTTCATGAAATTATTGATATTGCTCACGCCATACACTATATTTACATTGTATTATTTTTGTCAAAAATTATTGTTTTTACTTTATCTTTGAACCGACTAAGACGAGACTTTTTTGTGAAACGCAATAAAAATACAATTAAAATTTTTCAACTCTTAGCAAAAAGTCTAGCATTATGTCAAATTAGACCCTTAATTTTAAAATTTGAGCACTCAATAATTTTCTTTATAAGTGTGGGAAAATTCTTGCCCAAACCCGATTTGACCGCACCCAATCAATCATATAACAAGTATTAATAAACTTATCATGTGATTGGTCACTCTCTCTAAATTGTACACCAATCACATGACAAATGTAAAATACTCACCACCTGATTAGTCATGATGTGGCCAAATCCAGTACGGGTAAGAATTTCCCATAAGGGTGGCACTCTATGTATGAGCCTAATTGGTTCCATTTAATTTAGTATTGATGTTGGGAATTAATTTATGTTATAAGCATATTTATTGCAGTATTGAGTTAATCAAAACACGTGTAGAAGGTTTTTTTCTACGTTGTAAGCATCAAATTACTTATAATGAAGTTTTGTCGTATTGCGAGCCAAGCTTGAGGCTAAAAATAAGTATTCAAGAGCTCGTGGGCAGGTTCATGGATTTTTTATTTTTTTATTTTAAAATATATTCTAAATAATATAAATTATAATACTACAAGTATCAAAATTACATATAGTATTAGTATAGATATCCAAAATATTTGTTACAATAATTCACTTTTATATTATATACATATCAAATAACAAAATTCATATTAATTCAAGATTTGCAACAACTTCTCCAAGATGAGAGCTTGACTTTAAGTTAAAGCCTGAATGGGCTCGACTATAAATGAGTCGAGCTCGAACTCAAAAATTTTGTGATCAATTTGAACTTAAATAAAAATTTATAAACTCGATAAATTTGAATTTGAACTTGAATTTGAAAATTTTTAAAAACTCAACTTATTTACAGTCCTAACGAACAGCGAGGAAATTAAAATTTTAGCTTGGTATGTGGAAAAATTTTTTAAAATACCCTCTTTTGGACCCTATATTTTCAAAATACCCTAGTTTGAAAATTTTTTTTGAAAATACCCTAAAACGGAGTTCCCGATCTCGGCCAAACTGTTCATGTCAGATCTCGGTCCGCGCATTCCCATTATTTTATACATTGTATATATATTATATATATTTTTTTATTCTTGACCGGGATTGGCGATCCCGGTCAACATTTTCCTTTTTTTTTTTAATTAAATTTATGTAAGTGTGATTATTGCATTGTGTTCAATCTTATTGGTTATTTAGAGGTATGCAACTATAACTTTGACTATTTATCATTTATAGACAAATAGTGATAATTTTTATTATTATAGTTCATTTGTAATTATTTGTTGGATAATTAAACTTGATAATTATTGTTAGTTAGAAAAAAATAAATTTGAATGCTAATTATATTTATATTGTTAATAGTGTTGGTGTGCGTGTGTGTGTGAGAAGTGAGAACTTATGATATTTACAAGTATTGGTGTGTGTGGGTGTGTATGAGAACTTATGTGTGTGTGTGAGAGTGTTGGTGTGCGTGTGTGCATGAGAGTGTTGGTGTGCGTGCATGTGTGTGAGAGTGTTGGTGTATGTGTGTGGGTGTGAGAGTTTAATTTTTTCGGTTGGCCGGGGTCGCCAATCCCGGCCAACCATTTAAATAAATAAAAAAAAATTAAAAAACAAGTTGGCCGGGGTCACCAAACCCGGCCAACCTTTAATTTAATTTAAAAAAAAAAGGAAAATGTTGGCCGGGATCGCCAATTCCGGTCAAAAATAAAAAAATATATAATATATATACAATATATAAAATAATGGGGATGTGCGGATCGAGATCTGACATGAACAGTTTGGCCGAGATCGAGAACTCCATTTTAGGATATTTTTTAAAAAAATTTTAAATTAGGGTATTTTGAAAATATAGGATCCAAAAGAGGGTATTTTAAAAAAAATTTCTGATATGTGTCGAATTCATTTTAGAGATCGCATGAAGATATTATCAATATCCATCCACACATTTGGCAATCTGTCACCGGCCACAACAAGATACTCACACGTGGCACCAAGATTTTTTGTCCTCAAAATAATCCTACGGTCAGAACCAGTGCTAATATCCCATGCCAAATGTACATAAAAATATCCCTTGCCAATAGAAACCCAGATACTGATCTCAACAGATAAGCCCGGTCCGTATAAAACTTGCCGCCTCAGCAGCCCAGCCCAATCCAAGTAACTAAAAACCATTGAACCAAACACTTGATAGATAATTCTCAATTCACTCAAAGGTGTGTTTGTCTCTGGTGTAAATTAATTGGATTGAATAGATGATATGCTATTTTTTGAAGTTCATTTTTTTTGGGGGGGGGGCGGCTGGGGGGCTATCTAAATTTTTGCTTGTTTTGCTAAGTATAATCATGATGACGCCCAAATTCGTCGTCAAACATGAAGGTCCGACCCTGCAAGGTATTGTCCCGCACCTTGAGACAGTGGGGTTTTGTCATTTGATGAAAAGACGTCTCGCAAGGTGAGAGAGGGATTGAAGCTTATAAGCTTGCCAAGTCCCTAGACTCCTTCCGATGTGGGACAAGGTATAGTATCATCATAAGTCCTCCAGTTGAGGGACTTGGGAAGAGGCACAGGGCCATCGTTTCCCACAGACGGCGTCATTTGATGATGCCCAAATTCGTCGCCGAACATGGAGGCCCGACCCTGCGAGGTATTGTCCCGCACCTTGAGACAGTGGGATTTTGTCCTTTAATGAAAAGATACCTCGCAAGGTGAAAGAGAGATTGAAGCTTATAAGCTTACCAAATTCCTAGACTCCTTCTGATATAGGACAAAATATAGTATCATCAAATCAATTCTAGATGACCCTCAATGGATAAAAATAGAATAAAAAACGAAAAATGAAAAACCAAACATGGCCTTATTCCCTTAAGTATGCACGTTTTTGGTATTTTCGATTTAAATTAAGTGATAATTACACCTACACCCCTTGATGTTTGGTGCAGATACATTCAAACTCCCTTGGATCTGCATAATTACATAAACCACTCTTGTGGCCAATTTTTTAGGGAGCATAATTGAAAGATAAAAGTTGACAGTAGATCTTGTTTCAATTATTACTCAAAGTTAAAGAGAGGTCGGAAGGCTAAAGTCGAAGTCGACTACAAGGGTAGTTTTCATAATTATGCAAGGGGTCTAAGTGTAAATATATCAAACATCAAGAATCGTGGTTGTAGATATCCCTTCAATTAATTTTCTTCAAGTCTAACCACTTAAAACACATAATTCACTTGATATGCATATCATATGATTAGCGCTGATTTGACTGAAACTTTGATAAAGTTTCACTATTCAAGCAAATACATTTTCCCAGTCGTTATTTCTAAACTTGAAAGTGCCCCTTATGTTACAGATGAAGGTGTCTGCAGCTAACATTACAGTCCTTCTAGTTAATTTCTAACCAAAGATGCAAACACACACACTCACTCTTTAAGCATTTTTGATCAAGTGATGTTACGAATCTTTAAAAGAGAAGATAGAACTTGATCCATGTCGGGTCTGTCGTCGGGATCAGGGCTGGTGCAGGACAACGCCAAGCTCAGAAGCCTTTCGACAACTTCTTGTTTCTTCAAAAAATATGAAGTTAAACGAGGATCCACGACTTCACTAAGGCTGTTGGGACCGTGTTGAAGTGCTCGCTCGACGAGTTGAGATAATGTGATGGGCAATCCATGTTCGCCAGTGAGTCCCGTTGGCCTTCTCTTTGTGATCAGTTCCATGATGATTATGCCGAAGCTGAATACATCTACTTTTGTCGTAACTCTCCGCATGTACGCAAATTCTGATACCCACAACAGCAATATTTTCTTGAGAAGTTCACAAGAATTCAAATTGCAAAATCATTTAACTATGTGTAATAATTGACGGAGGAGTGATTGTAAGGGTAGAATATGTTATAAGGGAGGCATGTGTAATTTCGTAAAATCAGAGGGGATATTTGTGTAATTTAAACATAATTAGGTATTTGTAATTATTACTTCAAAAATTCTAATGAAAATCTGAAATTTGTTACCTGGAGCCAAGTAGCCAATAGTTCCTTCAAATGCCGATGAAGAGGATACGGTGCTTTCACTCTCATGAACACCAAGTATCCTCGCCGTCCCAAAATCACTCACACGAGCTTCCATCTTGCCATCCAAAAGAACATTAGAAGGCTTCAAATCACAGTGCACGATCGGGAAATCATAGCCCGAGTGCAGGTACACCACCCCACATGCGATCGAAACCAAAGCATCAATCCTCTCCGCTAATCCCCAACCATGATCATCACCCATCCCATGTATGATCTTCTCCAAGCTGCCATTCTCCATGAATTCTAACACTAACGCTTTAAGGTTCGCACTCTCCCACCCGTAACCTAAAACCTTAACAAGATTCCTGTGTCTTAACCGACCCAAAGTGTTGATCTCCCTATAGAAGCATTGATCAGCGAATTGGTGCAAATTTAGTTTCTTCACGGCTATTTGCTGTCCGTTTCGCAATGTACCTTTGTAAACACTACTTAAGCTGCTTGAGCCGATCATGTTATCCTCACTGAAAAAATTAGTAGCGATTTTTATATCGTTCACATCAAATCTTTTCAGTGTGGTCAGTGAAGGGTACTCGAGTTTTGAGTCTCCCAGTAAAATGTTGCTCTTCTTCTTGATCTTTTGTAGAATAATATATGATAATGATGCCACAACAACAAGCGCAAGAACACCGACCAGTGCCAAAATCACTATCAGGGCTTTATTAGAGAAACGAGGGGAGCTCGTCTCGTTACAGTGCTTCAAATAACTTGTCCCACAGAGAGATGGATTTCCCTGTAAACTGGTGTAATTCATATGCACAAACACACCACCCTGAGGTACATGGCCTTCAAGCATGTTGAAAGAAAGATTGAGATATGTCAAGCTTGAGACATTGACCAAAATCTCCGGAATTTTGCCTGTGAACTTGTTTTGAGACAGATCAACCACTGAAAGATACCTCAAACTTGCTAGATTTTCAGGAAGTGAGCCATTTAACTGATTTCTTGAAAGGTTCAGGCTCACAAGCTGACTAAGTTGAGGAAAAATTTCGTCCGGAACTCTTCCGGAGATTCTGTTTCCAGAAAGATCTAGAGAGATCAGATTCCTGCAGCCTTTGATTGTGTGAGGAACGGTTCCTGATAGATTGTTGTTAGAAATGTCGATGGCCTGAACCATTTCCAGCAATCCTATCTCATCCGGGACAGGCCCGTTGAAGGCATTGTGTGACAGGTTAAGGTATATCTGCATGCTCTTCATGGCTGCAACCATTGATCCTGGAATGAGTCCACTTAAAAGGTTGTTCGAAAGGTCCAAAGTCGTGAGACGAACAAGGCTTGCCAAGCCTTTTGGCACGGTGCCATTAAGCTTGTTCCCACTGAGGTCCAAATAGGAAAGGGAATCGAGTCTAGATATGACATCCGGGATTGGCCCTAAGAGCTTGTTGTTCTGCAACCGGAGATCGGTTAGGCGAGCTAGCTCAGAGATTTCTTCTGGAATCACTCCCTCCAGGGCATTGTCGTTCAGGGCGAGGCCCTGGAGAGTTGCAAGTTTAGAGAACTCAAATGGGATTTGGCCTGAAAATCTGTTATGGTGAACCTCAAAGTACAGAATTTGGCTTAAATGGCCAACTTCTTTTGGGATCAGGCCATGGAACAAGTTATCGCGAATTCGCAACGTTCTGAGGCTCGACAATCTGCCAATGAGTGGTTTGAGGGTGCCCTTTAACCTGTTTTCACTCAAATCAAGAACTTCAAGCTGTTTGCATTTGTAAATATCGTCAGGGATATCACCTGAGATATGATTATCCCCTAAAGAAACATAAGTGAGGTTAGCCAACCGGGCGAGCCCACGTGGTATTTCTCCGGTAATCCTGTTATGCGTCAGGGTTACGACAAGAAGGCTAGTACAGTTGATGATACTAGCAGGAATGGAACCGTCCAGAAGGTTGTCGTTCGCGGTTAAGTTCTTGAGATTGTGCAAAAGGCCAATGTCAACTGGGAGAGGGCCTGTGAAGGAGTTGAAGCCTATAGATAAGTATGACAAGTTGCTCAAATGTGTTATACTCGACGGGATCTCACCGGTGAAGTTATTCGAATGGAGGGTCACGACTTCTAGTGAGCGCAACAAGGCGATCCCAGATGAAATCGGCCCGACAAGATTGTTCTCAGAGAGCCCCAAGTGTGTCAAGGCTTTTAGCTTGAACAAAGAGTATGGAATTGTGGAGCTGAGCTTGTTTTTGTACAACCTTAAATGTTCTAAGTTAACCAAATTGCCTATCTCTGAGGGGATGCTACCTGTGAGCTGGTTGATATGTAAATTGAGACGAACGAGACTCTTACAAAGGCCGATTTCAAGTGGGATCACCCCGGTAAGAAAGTTGATATGCAGCTGTAGATATACTAAACTCGACAGGTTCCCGATTTCCGGGGGGATTTTGCCAGATAACTCATTTTCGCTCACATCGAAAGCCTCGAGTTTTTGCAATTTCCCTATAGATGAAGGTATGTTTCCCTGTAAATTGTTACCATAAGCCACAAACATTTCAAGATTTTCCAGGTTCCCAATATCCCCTGGAATTTCCCCTGTCAGGTTGTTCATGATGAGCCCGAGTTGTAACAACCCAGTGCAGTTGCATAACCTGTCGGGGATGGTTCCATTTAAAAAATTTTCACCTAAGTCCATGCCCTGGAGACTCTTCAGATTTCCAAGACTTTCTGGAATCGATCCAGAAAGAGAGTTATGATACAGGACTAACTGTGTGAGCTGTGTGCAAGATCCCAACTGGGGTGGGATCTTTCCAGTGAATGAGTTGAGGGATAAATCAAGAACCTGGAGACTTGACAGGTTTCCGAGAAACGGCGAAATCTGGCCCTGGAGCTGCATGTCTACCAGGGAAATGGCAACGACGCGACGGGTCAATGGATGACAGGTGATTCCGGGCCAGCTGCAGTGGCGCCTCGTGTAGTTCCAGGCCCGGAGAGCGCCCGACGGGTCCCCGGTGATGGCATTTTTGAATGCTTTTAAGGCCTCGACTTCGGTTTCCAGGCCAGGGTTTTGCGAAAGGATTAGGCCAAACAGGAGGGTGGAGAACGATACGAAAACCGGAAATATAGATATTCGAAACATGCTTGTGTGTGTGTGCGGGGCTGTGCATGTAGTGATGTTATGCTCGATAGATGGATCTTGTCGATAATTTATACATGCTACTTGGGTAAAGAACGCTTAATGTTTGAATCCTGACAGCGTGCGCGGTTTTTAAAAAAATGACAAACCGACTATGGAATCCACTTCAACGAATTCGACTTTTTTCTAGAGTGTGAAAATGACAATAAAGCTTACAAAACAAAGTTCTAAATTCTAATACAGTGGACCTTGAGAAGAGTGCTAAAACAATCACGCGGGCAAGATTGGACATTTTGACAAGATAATGAGATATCATTTCTTTGTATTTTCATTCGTATTCGATTTCCTAATTCGTCTCTATACGACTTTCTAGAACCGATCTAAGCAAAAAGAGTTTATAGTTTAGTTCGACTCATACGAAATAAGTATCTTGCATATAAAGAATACATATATATATATATATATATATATAACCTTGTCGTGTATAGACTCGAGAAGTCTAACTTATACTGCGAGCCTCCTCATCGCTCTGTCCCTGTGTATATGATAAGATACATTTAGTCAAAACTAGGAGAATGAAAAGAGTATAAAAAGGGGTCAAATGGAGTGTCATCATGGTTTGTTCGAAAAAACGAACTGTCCCATGGTTAGAAACAATATGATGTTTTTTTTAGTATAATAATTTTTGAGTTGATACATATATATTCATGGTTGTGGGGATGGAAAAGAACTAGTTGTAATAAAGTTTGGGTTGACGATAGCCCATAGTGTTTCCGTGGCTGTTTTATTGATATGTATAGGGATCCATATATATATACATACATATATGTGTGTGTGTGTGTGTGTGTGTGTGAGCAAGTTGGCAGAAAGTGGGGAAAATGATAAGCTGGCCAAGTGGGGTGGGGGTTCACGGATAAGCAAATGGAGTTTGGCTTATTATAGCTTCAATATGGCAGGCCACGTATGTTTCCATATAAAAACAATATGTATATATATATATTTATATATATGTATGTATATATATAGAGAGAGAGAGAGAGTCAGCTACATTGATACTGAACTATGATATATCCTTGAAGATCAATATGCTTTTCTCTTTTCCTGATCTCTGAGTGTGTGTGTGTGTGAGAGAGAGAGAGAGAGTTGTGGAAAACGCCAAAAAATTTGAAAGATGATGACAGCTGTGGGATTTGGACGCACGCCCTTTCGGACCAAAGCCTAAATTTGGCGCCTTAGACCACTCGGCCAAACTGTCAGCTGTGTATTACATTTTCATTAATTGATTTATTTCTAAGTACTTTCATAACTCTTCTTCTTTCTCTTTTTTCTTTTTCTTTTTTTTTGGATTTAATCAAACTAAAATTTCACAACGATAACCACAATTTCAACAAAGGGGCAAGCTTTTGTAAACCAGATAAACATAACATTCTTGACTTGCCAACTACCAAGGCCAAAAATAAGGTGAATGATAGTTTAAATGTGAAGTGAATGATCATAAACACATATATGTATGTGACTTTCCCTTTATAACACAGATCACATGAACTTGCATATATATATATATATATATATATATATATATATATATATATCCAATTCTATCTCCTTTAATTCCCAACATAAGTCTTCTAAGTTGTAGTCATATCAAAACTCTCTTCCATGGCTAACTCATTTCTTTCTTTTCACATTCTTGGCATTCTTCATATATTGCTTGTTTTTTCAGGTATTTTTACTACCACAAATTGATTCAACAAACTCTAAAAACTCGTTGATTCGGCTAATCTTGAATTGGGTTTTTATGAATCAGGTGAGATCCTAAGAAGCGTAAATAGTCAGGCACCTAATCAGGTAAACGCTTAATCTGCTGTTAGAGAATAAAGACATCAAATTTTTAGTGCGTCAAAATCGAAGTAAGTCGTTGAGATTCAATCTGACGGGACTTTATTCACAAGGAGCATGGTGCATGCCACGGCCATCGGCTACAGATGAGATGTTGAAGGAGAAAATAGACTATGCCTGCAGGATGGTGAACTGTCAGATTATCCAACCAGGAGGGCCCTGTTTTTACCCCACAACCCTGATGAATCATGCCTCAGTTGTCATGAATCTTTACTACAAGGAACGTGGCAGGCACTTTTGGAACTGACTTCAACCAGTTTGGACTCATTGTTGTCACAGACCCCAGTAAGCACACACCCTCTCTCTCTCTCTCTCTCTCACACACACGCACACACAGAGTCTGTGACTTCAACCGGTCTGGACTCATTGTTTCACAGACCCCAGGTCCCCAGTAAGCACTCTCTCTCTCTCTCTCTCTCACACACACACACTGTCGATAACCAGTTCGATTTTGTTGTTGATGATTGTGCGGGTTATGGCATGTGCAAGTACTTTTATGCTAGGTAGACTGAATTGCTGCAATGGAATGGAGTTGAATAGAGCTGTGTTTAGTTTAGTTAGTTTCTTGTGTCTATAATCGGTTTCTATTGACAATAAAACATACACATGTTCAGGCCATTTGGCCTAAGGGACATATACCCCACCATTAGAACATGAAAGGTGTAAGCCAATAATATGTGTGTAATATCAAAAAGAAAACAAGAAAAACACACACAACACACACTAATGTATTTCACTTTAAATAATGACCGAACCGAATAGAATCCTGACATAGCATGAAAATAGAAGTACATCAAATGATTAAGAGCAGTTATAGATCCTACAGACAACATTGGAGGTAGAAGCTTACCACTGCACAAATCAGACATCATTGAACCTAATACAACATTAAACTATAGAACTACATTCATACCAACAGACAGGGAAATATTACAATCATCGTACTCGCGTGTATATCAGACACGTGCAGAACTCGAGACATTTATCGACAGCCTTAACCTTCTCACTTTCCGACTCCGAGCTTCTGCACTTCAACCCTGAGAGACTTGAGGTATCTCACAGCCTCATCAAGAACAGCAACAGTACTCATACGGTTAGCACCGGGGACAATCCCTCTCAATGCCTTGACCATTTTCCTCATTCTCTGTCTCTTCTTGTCTCCGCCTTGATTCTCATGGGACTTCCTGAAAAGGGCCCGTCTCTTTCTCGATGGTGACGTGTAATTGGAGCAGGAATCCGGCGAATTGCACGCATACACTCCGTCTGTACGTGCAGTGCTCATCACCTCATCATCACTGTCGCATTCTTTACTTTCTTCTTCTTCATCTTCTGTACTCATCAAAAGGGCATCGATATCATCAGAATCTTCTTTCAGAGGAGAAGATACTTTGCTCTCGTCATTTGCATAACCCTTAGGGTCAATTTTGTCATTTTGGAAGATGGATTTTTCAACACCGAAATGAGTGTAGACCAATTTGGGGTTCATCTCAGGATGGAACATGACCTGGCTCCGGTTATAGGTTTGATCAAAGATGATGAAGTTTCTCGGGCAGGTATCAGACGGTTGTACATCAACATTATGGAACGGTGTTGTAGGGTAAACACCGGAGGGAAATAATCCCCTGTTATATGCCGCCATAGGGGCATTTTGCATGTTATAATAGCCCATTTGATTGCCAAGCGGGGGCATTGGGTTTCCCGCAAAATACGGCAGGTCACTATACATGAGTTCAGGATTGTAAAAACAAGAAAATAGCGGATTTAAAAGGGGTTTTTAACTGTTCGATTTGAAATCTAGTACCAAGTTTTGGGAGAAAGAAATATTTAGACACGGGTTTCTTTTAAATACACCTACGGTGAATCCAGCACAGCCAAAGAGAAGCAGTTTGGTTCGATCAATAGGTTGTTGTGTTTCAGTACTTCATTAGCACTCTACCGAATTCTCCAACCCAAACAAGGCACAAGATTGTCAATCCCGACTTCCAAACACCGTTGAGGAACACAACTACGTAACAGGTTTAAGCAACTGACGGAAATACTCAGCCTGCAAGAAAAAGATATCGAAAAACTAGCTTACAAATTTGAACACAGTTGAATAATATTACCTCTTAAGAAACTAAAACACATGTAATTTAATGGCCATCGTGGCACTGACAAAATAGATTAAATTCTACGTATATTATTTTGCATCAAGTACGTGATCATTTCAGCTACTTAGAGGGTATTGTGGGGAGCTTATAAGCAACTCAAAACATCTTACAAGATATTTCAGAGCTTAAACAGATTCCATAAAGTCCTTAAAAAAATTGCAGTAGCTTATAAACTCGTCTACGAAAAAGTAAAGAGTCGTCAACTTATTGTTAAAACCATGACAAACTCCTTTAGTTTTGACCATACTAACTATAAAACTACCAGTACTAACATGTTATAATATTCAAGATCTTATTCAATTCAAACAAGTTCAGAGCATATTTTAGAATAAGACTTAGCATTTTATAAGCTCAAAAAATCTTATATAAGATAGTAACATAGAAGATGTTTTACATAAGCACAGCCAAGCACCCTCTTGACAGTTAACCATCAAGCTCCAGATAACAAAATTAATTCAGGATATAAATATGAGAAGTAATGTGCAACGCATGACGCACCTGACGAACTTGCATCAATTGGTAAAAAGCAATGCTTCCAACGCTCATGTTAATATGTCCTGATTCTTTCACTTTCTGATATTTCTTACGGGCAACGGCAATGTGCATTCTCACTCCTCCAACCAAATTTTAAGTGAAAACAGTACAAAAGTCTAACTGTGTTGCGAAAGCTCAACAGTATCGATCTGCAAATCAAACACAAGGAAGTTCATGATTCACATAAACGGACTACAACAACAACTAACAGGACAGATATTATACTGAGCATCGACATATGATTCAATAACCACTTCAGATTCATTTGTATCATAAAACAGTCCATTTGTCTACCAAAATCCACCGAAAATCAAGAATTGGATACAGGAAGGAACATTAACTCACCAATGAAATGGGATTAGAGAATAACAAGAAAGAACACAACCAATCGCACACACTTCCCGAAGTAATTTGGAGATCCCCACGGCATGTTGGTCAACTTCTTCAGCCCAATATGATATAATTTTGAAACCAAACCTTTGCTGAAAGATAACAGAGTCACTTCAATACAGGTGGTAAAATAATCAGGGTTTAAACAATTGAAGAGAGAGACAGAGAGAGAGAGTAAAGATATTTCACAAGAAGACAGAAAAAACAGCTAGATTCTTGAGAAAAGTCCAGATCTTGCAGAGTAAGGGTAAGTACTAGTAATATTATTCCAAAATTCACTCCATACAAGACAGCTAAATCTCTTCCCTGTACCACTTAAGCATCTCTATAACAAGAAACATATTTTCATGGGCAGCCACAAAACCAGAAATGGTATGAACATAAAAGAAGCAGGATTCAGAGATTCAAGAGTAAATCAACCCCAAAGATTGACTCTTTATAGTTATATAAACAAACCCCACAAGATAAATCCACAAAAAATCCAAGATTCAAAAACTTAAGACCAAGAAACTCTTAAAAATACAAAAGAAAAAGACACCCTTTCAAGAAAATTCAACAAATTAAACCAATTCTCGCACCACAAATCACAAAACAAAGCTACCAAGAAAAATTTTCTTGAAAATCAAACAGAGGCTTACCCAGAAAGAAAAAGAAGCAAAACCCACAACAAGATTTCTTTGAGAAAACAACAATCAAGCTTCCAAGTATTAGAGAGGGAGAGTGATTTTCTTCTTGAGAGAGAAAAGTAATGGTGGGAGAGTGGTGTGTTCATTTAATGTAGTAACAAGGGCTAAGCTGAGGGGGGGGGGGGTTGTATGGGGATGTGTGAGAGAGAGAGAGTGGGGGAGTCAAAGTAGGCGAATTTGGACCGTTGGATCAAGAAAATGGGGCCGGTTTCCGTTCAATGCGGATGGGTTGGTGGCCGTTGGATCGAAGAGCACGCGTGAAGAAAAAAAAGGGTAGGGCTCCACGAGGTTTGACAAAATGCGTATCTAATATTGGAATTCGTAAAAACTGATGAATGATCCTTTTGACATTTTTATTATAATTTTTATTATTATATTCTAAAACTTAGTTTTTTTTTTTTTTTCTTAACTTTTTACCAGGTCTACTGTGCACGCCCATGCTCTTGCTTTATTATTTTTCTTTCTTTTTTTATAATGTAAGAAATTAATAAAATGTTATTAAAACCCCTCCCAATTGAAAATTTCGAGTGGGGGAGTTGGAAATGTTGAAAATGACATGTTTATACGTTTAATATTTATGAATAGATATTATTTATGATTCGAAATTCATTAATGATTGTTATTGATCGAAACATATGTATATATTTAAAAGATGTGATTAGTTTTTCAAAGTGAATGTTTCGTTGTGGTGTGTGGCTGGAAAGAGAAAATTTATAGATTCTATTATCACGTAAGTAGTTTCGTTGTCTCAATACGTCAGTCAGTGGGACGAATGTTTTTTCAAGGCAAATTCATATTTTCGACTATTTAATCACTGAAACGGTAGTGAAACGACATCTACCGGTGGTTCGTATGCTATCTT
>JAOWBU010000600.1:0-25000 GCA_026212405.1 Petrea volubilis
ACAGCTGAAATGTATAAAAATCAAGAATACACACATTTAAGCTCGTAAAATATCAGCAAAATGGGAAAAAAGAATGGCAATAGCTACAACAGGTTATATACATACAGCTGCAAGACTGTACTTGTCCCTGAGAAATTGACACAAAGCTAGCATCAAAGCTGTTTTTCTGCAGAACCATAAACAAAATCATTCAGAAAAAAATCACTTAAACCCCACAAAAATTGCACAAATATGATCTGATTATAAACTCAGAACAATCAACCTCAAAGTATCAATAACAACCAATAAACTCCAAGCTAAAATTAAACAAATATAGCAACACCACACACACATACACACACACACACAGTGTAACATCAAGAAAACACCCAGAACCTCAAGGCATTAATGATAAACCAAAGAAACTCGAAGCTAAACTAAACCAATAAAGCAAGACCACACGCACGCGCACGCGCGCGCGCGCGAGCGCACACACACACACACACACAGTGTAAAATCAAGAAAATACCCAGAACCTCAAAGCATTAATGATAACCCAAAAAACTCCAAGCTACACTAAACCAGTAAAGCAAGACCACACACAAACACACACACACACACACACACACACACACACAGTGTAAAATCAAGAAAATACCCAGAACCTCAAAGCATTAATGATACCCCAAAAAACTCCAAGCTAAACTAAACCAATAAAGCAACACCACACACACACACACACACACAGTGTGTGAAATCAAGAAATACCCAGTGCCGACGGGGCCGCCGATACCGACAGTGAAAGCTCTTTCATTGAAATCCCTGTTAACAAGCGGCGGTGCTCTTCGGCTGAAGAAACCCGGGGAGTAGATGGGTTCGTGAGAGTGTGGCGCCAGCCCATCGTGACTATGGTACACCTTCCCATCTGGGCCAACAAACGATTCCCTGTTGCATTTCAAAGAACGCCCAT
Organism: Petrea volubilis; assembly: GCA_026212405.1. Classification (NCBI taxonomy): domain Eukaryota; kingdom Viridiplantae; phylum Streptophyta; class Magnoliopsida; order Lamiales; family Verbenaceae; genus Petrea; species Petrea volubilis. The sequence goes on from JAOWBU010000600.1 coordinate 950, forward strand.
TAATCATCATAATCTCTTCTACAGAATTAAAACCCTCAAAAAGGCATAAATTTGAAGATTAGTACTCATGGGTGTGGTGGTGGTGGTGGTGGTGGTGATGGTGTTCATGGGTATGGTCATGGTGGTCTTGCGATGCCATTGGAGTGGAGCTTGTGAGGACTGAGTAAGCAAAAGTCAAACAGGGGGATAGTTTTTTTTATCTTTTTGATAAGTTGAGTTGGATGAAAGCAATAAGAAGCACAAGCATTCGACTTAGGGGCCGTTTGGATGGCTTAAAAAAAACGTGTTTTCTGAACAATTCGTTTTTGAATAGAGTTTTTTTAAAGTTACATATAGTTTTGCATTGGATATAATAGTTAAAAATAATTTTATTTAAAATTATTTTATGTAACTTTTAAAAAAAATTATTTTTTGATTTTTTTCTTTTGTTTCTGCTTTTTTCAAAAAATTCATCAAAAAATAATTTTTTTGCGCTGAAGCATTTTTTTTGTTAAATAAAACATTTTATTTCAATCCAACCTAACATTCACAATTTTTAACAATTTTACAAAACACCCCTTAAAACTTTGGGGGCCACTTTAGTTTTTTTGCACATCACACTTATTTAAAACACGATATTTCTACGTGCCTATCTACCCACATAAAAAAGGCATCAAACTCATGACCTAAGACAGTAATAGGAGTATTTTACGAATCCTGAAACATTATTATAAACCATGAGATACAAATGGTACAATTCAACTTTGAATAGATCATCAAAATTGTGTCTACAAACTTTTGGTCTAATGGACATGTACCTTGTCTTTAAAAGTGTGAAAAATTATTGTTAAATATTCGAATTTTGACAATGTGTGCATGCAAATAGTATGTGTCCCAATTAAAAAATCATCAAAGATTACAACTTTATGCCCCCAACTATACTAAAACATTCATTCATGTTGGTTGAACAATTTATTTAGAACATTGCTTCTTAGAAATTAAGTCCCAAGTGCATTGCTTTTCCTAGATGGCTCATTCAAGACATGATCCTTTTGGTTCTCCAATTGAGCTAAGGAAGTGTTTGGATCAATACCAATTATCATCCCTTGCTTTTTGATATACTCCCATTTGTCTTGAAAAAGATAGAAAATTGTCATAAAAGAAACGTGGATTGTCAAAATTATGGTCCAAAGAGTTGTGCTTTTTGATGTGCTCTTGTGGTAGGCCTTTAAACCTGTGTAAATATTCCAATATCCCACAAAACATATACTTGTTCCAAGTATCCAGTGTAGAAAATACCACCAACGTCTAGTTCTAGTTCCCCTGTAAAAAAATAAAATAAATAAGAATAAATTAGATTTCGAATGCAAAAAATGAAAAAAGGATAATCACACCTACACCCACTGAATTTTGGTATAAATACATTTAGACCTCATGACGTTTGTATAATTATGGAAACCATCCATATCTTTTAACTTTTTTCCTCCCAATTAGACCCCTTCCGGGGTTTGGATTATTACAAAAAAAGACCCCTAACTTTTGTGTTATAGTTAGACAACCTAAAAAATTGACTACGGGGTGGCTTACGTAATTATGCAAAGATCAAGAGGTTTAAGTTCCAGGGTAAAAAAAAAATACCAAGAACTTCTAGCTCCAGTTCCTCTGTAAATAAAATAAAAAAAGGGTTTTGAAAATTAGATTTTGAGCTCGAAATATGAAAAAGGATAATCATGTGTACAACCCTTGAGTTTTGGTATAAATTCAATTAGACATCATGACGTTTGTATAATTACGGAAACCACCCCTATTGTTAATCTTTTTCTTCCCGTTAGACCCCTCCTGGAAGTTCCCTTTCTTACAAAAAACTGACCCATACCATCAACTTTTGTGTTATAGTTAGAGCACCTAAAAAATTGACTGCATCGGTGGTTTATGTAGCTATGCAAATTTTTAGAGGATTAAGTGTATTTGCACCAAACCTTAGGGGATAGAAGTGTAATTAACCCAAATGGAAAATGATGAAGAAGGAACTCAAAAAATGAAAAGGGATAATCATGTTTACACCCCTGAGTTTTGGTTGTGTAACTATGGAAACCGCCCCTGTCGTTAATCTTTTTCTTCCAATTAGACCCTTCTTGGTGGTTCACGATATCAGAAAAAAAAAAAAAGAAAAAGAACAAAACCTACCATCAGCTTTCATGTTACAATTATACCATCTAGAAAATCGACTGCAGGGTGGTTTATATAATTATGAAAACTTGGGGTGGGGGTGGGGGTTGTTTACCTTTTAGGTCTTTTAAATCCAATCAAGAACTGCAAATAAATGGCACCATAAAGAGCAAGCCCTATTCTTTGATGAGTAGTATTGAACAAATTCTCAAAGTTTCTGATGGATAAAACTGCTCCAATCGTAACAAGAACCACAGAGAGCACCTTCAAGTTACAAATAAAAGAAAATATTCAAATAATGTATTAATATATATATATATATAAGAAATCTATTTATATTTTTCATTATCTCCTCAATTCTTTCAAAGTACAAGTCTTGATAGGCTTACCTGAAAAACTGCATGAACATAGAACAAGATTTTGTGCCAATCATTTCTACTACTTGAGATCCTCATTGTTAAAACTCCTAAAGGCATCAACAATCCCATTGAAACCCATAATAAAATCCCGTGAACTGCGATATCATATGCCTTCTGAGAACTTCCCTGCAAAGTTTAAACCGAAAACCGAGTGATCTTTCTAAACAAAGTTCCTTATGTGAGTGTGTGTGTGTGTGTAGAGAGAGAGAGAGAGAGAGAGAGAGGAGCATTGTTTCGTTACATTCAGTTGATCATTCTGTCCATCAGACGAGCACTCAGCAAAATGTACAAGAAACAGAGGAGCGACACCACAAAAAATGCTGACAGGGGACATCCTCTTATGCATTTTGTACCAGTATAAGGAAGAAGGCAAGAATTTTAATGTTGTTCTTCGATTAAACTATGGTTCTTGTTTGTTGGTAGATGAGCCTAGATCAATACTCTTCTGTTTTTGCTGTTAATACAAGTGTATTTCTAAGCTTTGCAATCATAGTCTTTTACATTGATTTGTCTGCCTTTCTCTTTGAAAGATTTTGTGCTTTTGTGACCTGTATTGCCCTTTTCATCTCTCTCTCTCTCTCTCTCTCTCTCTCTCTCTCTCTCTCTATCTATCTATCTATCTATCTATATATATATATGTAAAGAAACAAAGAAGCTACCAATTGGACATATTTAATCTTCATGGTAATTATAGCCATGGTAGTTAGGTCCCAAAGGGTTGTTACTCAATTTGTGTTCCTATCTCTTTGATTATTTTTAATATATATATATATATATATATATATATAGAGAGAGAGAGAGAGAGGGTGTGACAATTTTGTAATGGTAAAGATTTGGACTGATTTTCAATCTAATGTACTGCAATGATAAGTGTCTGGAAGATCTGCATTACTTTGATTTGAAGCCATATCTTGGCAAAAGCTAGATAATATGATCATCTCACTCAGACATGCACAACAATTAATACTTCACTTCTTGTCCTTCATTTGTTATTATATATGAAACAATGAGGGCAGAGAACCATAATTAAGAGCACAGAGAATGGCATTATATACCAGCATAAATTGTGTCGATTCTCTTCTATTTCATTTATCATTGAAAAATAGGAGGAGAGAGAGAGAGAGAGCGACTCACTTCTATTTCCATTAGGTTTAGGCTTCGCATCCAAGGCGTTGTGAAATATTGGTGAGAATCAAATACCATGAAAATCTAAGGGTTCCTCCGAAAGGTTTGTATGGAAGGTGAGTCTGGGCCTAAGATTAGGCTGAAAGGCATAGTCAATGGACAACAGGTGAATATTCTCGTACTACCCCCTGTTGGTCCGAAGGGACGGAGCAGGCTAGGTTATCCGGAAGATGGCTATCGGTTCAAGAACATAAAGTGTCCCTTCTTTTTCTACCCCTTGTTGGTTCCGAGGGACGGAGCAAGCTAGGTTAGCCGAAAAATTGTTATCAGTTCAAGAACGTAAGATATCCTTACTTTTTCAAGGTAAAAAGGGTAGAGAAAACATTTCGAGCTAATGTGTATCAGTAATAAGGGTAGAGAAAACACATCGAGCCAATGTTCGAGCATCAGTAACCACACCATACACCCAGGAAAAGCTGGAGCGGTCTTTAAAAAAAAGGATACCCATACGGCCACACCCAAAAAGGCCAAAGGTGGGTAATTAAAAAATACCTAGAGGCAAGAGAAAACTCTACTGGATGGGTCGTAAAACCTACATGGATTTCGGTTGATGGTCTAATCGACCTTTCGCCTTAATTGCACAGTTGATCATACACCTAACGCTTGTGTCCACAATTGTTTCATTTCTATGATGGCAAGGAAAAATTATATTCTCGAAACTTAGCATTTAGTAAATATCCTGTGCGGTATCTTTTGAACTTTCATGTGCAACACCAACAATTGACAAGAATAGAGAAACACACAGCAGACTAATGGGCAAATCATAAAATTCATCGCACAGGGGACCTTGAAAATCCACTAAAATGAAAGTCTAATATCGAAGGTAAACAAAAACGAGCACGCTAATGCGTCCAGCAAAACTGACAAAAGAAAAATTATGCTATTTCTTTTTCTGGCAAGGTACTTGCAGAAACACAGCAATTGTGTCCTCGAACAAATGATAAAAACATTCTACATAAAGAGGTTCGGCCTAGTTGCCTTGTATGTGGTCTTGAGCTTCCTTGTTGGCGGCCTGACCTTTCTGAACACCAACGGGAACTTGATCTTAGAGTCGTGAAACTGCTTGGTACTCTCCCTTTTGCAGAGTTTGGCTGGGACAGTGGCCGTCTTAATGATTTGGATGCAGTGATGACGGACCCTGTGACGAGAAGCCATCTCCGTGTACATTTGCTCTACGGCTCCGTTCAAGGTGGTGTCACGGTACTCCTTGTACATGTTGTGGTATCCAGTTCTACTTTGGTATCTCAACCAGATACCATAGTTCTTGATTGTGGTAGGGTTCTTCTCAAAAATCTATTTTTAGAAAAAGAAAATGTTCGGAATGTTAATCCAAAAGTTTGAAGGCGAAAATGGAGCAAACCTCATTTATGTAAATAACATAATTCAAAAAAGAATTATCAAGTGATCAAAATGGTTGAGTATTTCATACTAAAATACAACAAGGTGTTGCCAGATAAATTACAGAAATGACCACATTAAAGTGCGTTCATGAAGAAAGGAACAACATCCGGTCCACCATTGTGGTTAAATTGCAGCACAAGAGACAATAATGACACACAACAGTTAAATATGCAAGAGTATCTACAATCTAGTCAATACATCCTTATGGCACCATACGGAAGTCCTAATTTTCATTTATAAAGCATCAGACTCTTGTTTAGTCAATGACAAGATTCAAAATACTACCCAGAAGTTATGGACAGTGCAACAAAGTCCAAAATCAAAAACACAACAATCAATCACACAAAGCATAAAAAGCGCATTTAAGATCCTGTTTACGGCATTCATAATGATACATGTAAGACCAATTGGAGGCGTTATTTGCCTCAAACACAGCAAAACTAAAAACACAAAAGACACATTAAATACTATACCTCATTGATAGCGAGAACCTGACCATTGCTCTTCTTCACCTTCTTGAGCTTCCTCAGAAAGTACCTTCACGGAGAAACATCATATCATGCACCCATAATCAGTAGCAATCACCTATACATCTTAGTCCTGCATAATTGAGACTTTACTAACAACCCAATTCACTCAAGACTCAATCTTTCAATCCTCTAAGCAATCTTTCACAAACATTTCACCAAACTCAGTCTAATTTTTTTTTCCTTTTGTAATTCAGTTCCTAAAATATGATAAGAGAAAATTAATGATTTCCCAGTCTTCTAATGTGTTTACAAGTAATCAGATCATTCAAAATCTGCCCCCTCATACAGCTTCCCCAGCTAAAAACAAGAAACTAGAAGACGATATCGCTAAAACCCACCAATAAACAAGAGGCACGCCCCCATAAAAGAATATTGAATCACTCATAGAGATACAAAACACCCGAATATGAATTGAGTCACAGAAAGCGAAGGACTGTGAATAATACCAGAATTTGGACTTGGCGCGGACCTCATTGGTCGCCCACAGCTTCATGCGGTATATCTTGGGGTGCTCATCGGTCTCTGTCGGCAAAGCTCTTCCAACCACCTGGTACTGGTGGAACTGCAAATCACATCCATACACAAAACCAATCAATCATCTCCACTCCAAACCCAATGCATAAACACAAAAAAAATTACAGCAACAATCAAACATATACATGTATATGTATATATATATATATATATATATATATGTGGAGAGAGAGATAGAGCGAGAGAGAGAGAGAGAGTACCCTGTAGGTCACCATTTTCGACGGAGTTCAAGTTCTCGATCCTCTGCTCTGGGGAAGCTGAGAGGCGTATTTAGGGTTTTCGTGATTCGATTTGGGAATGGGGTCGTTGGGAAATAGAAACCCTAGGTTATGATGGGCTTAATTGGGCTACTTGATTGATTGGGCTTACTCTAATTTGGCCCATATTTTCTACGTCTATCATCATTCACAAGTTTTTGGGCCTATTGGGCTATTTGGGTAATTTGGGCTTACTTCTAAGTGGACCTTCCCATTAAATCTGTCAAATTATTCAACTAATCAAAATATATATATATATATATATATATATGAACAGTCTGGAATACGGGAAAATTAGAAAAAAAATATATTAGTGAATAGATGATAAAATATAAAAATGGCAACATAAAAGTTATCACCAATAATTATATTAAGAAAAATAATTTTTCATTAATTTGAATTTATCAAATTATTGTCTGTCACATTATCACTCGATGGTAATAACAATTAATGTTTTAAATATCATCAGTGATAATCAATGACATACCCATAGGAATAACTTGACGATAGAAGAATTGTAGCTATGATTTCGAGACAAAATTCCATTGTTCACAAAGTTATCACCATAGTTGTGTCATTAATTATCGTTGATGACAATTTAGACACCACGTGGTCACTAATTGACATTATTTTTGTGACAGGATATTTTTTTTGGTCACTAAATGTATATAATTAGTGGCAAAAATTTTATTATCGATTGTTATATTGATGTCGATTTACTCATTTTCTTATAGTGTATACTACTGTCATTTTTAATTTGTTTGATGAGGGAAAATCCAAATAATTCATTGAAAGAGATAAAAAAAAAAAATCATTTTGGTATTAAAATTTTGAATTTAATAAAAATAAATAAAATATAAGTAGAAATAAGATGTCGGTGGAAATATCCATGGTTGGAAGTACTCAATTGCAAGAAGTTTTCTCTCTCTTTATAGAGTAACAATGGGTGCAGGTGTAATACTCTCTCTCTCTCTCTCACACACACACACACATATAGAGATAAATCATGTTTTATCTTTTAGCATTTTGTCTATAGACACAATTTATAAGATGGTCAATTAACTTCATAATATTCTCTATATCTTCGTCAAAATAACAAAAATAAAATCAATTTCGTGTTGTTGGTTTCTAATTGTCGCACAACTTGATAATCGATATATTCGAGTACATAAAATTATATTTATTCTCTAGACGTAAATGTTCTCCTTATAAATATTTCTTTCTAAAATGAAAAGCACTTTTGTGTTCAACTAGAAGCACCATATAAAATCATCCTTAAAGTTATAATTAATATAAGAACGCGATTTGTGAAATTTTCAACTATGGGATTGAGTGTATGGTATATCTCATTGTAGTATGATGATTGATGAAGTGTCATTTTTTTTAAAAATCATGTCTTTTTATATATGATGAACTATATGAAGGACAATCAAATTTCACAATAAGCAAAAATTATAGATTTGCAAGAACCTTTTTCATTTATGTTAGAGTAAATTACGTTTAGCACCTCAACGTTTGAGGTATTTTACAATTTGGTATCCAATCTTTGTAAATGTACGTTTTGGTACATAATATTTATAATTGGTTTTAGTATGACTAATACTTTTAGTTTTGTAGTACTTTATTCACTCAAAGACAAGAGGGTTAGGTTAACTAAAGCTATGAAATAAATATATAGATTTGGCAAATTAAATCCTATTCAATTTATTTTATTTTCTAGTAATTGTTTCTAGTGTTTGTACAACTAATAGTTTTATTTTTAAGCTTCACGGAAACTCTATGAAAAAAGGGTTATTTAAATTAAAGCTATGAAAAAAATATAGATTTGGTAAAAATCTATTTAAGGTTAGGTAAATTAAAACATTAATTGACGATTATTAATGATAATAAAATTAATTATTAAATAAATATCATAATCGTGAGCACATCTATTGCTACGGTCGATGTGGGCTCAAATTTATTATTAGTTTTGGAACTTTATTTCTTTTTCGTATGTATTCATAGCCGATATTGGTAGAATTTAACCTAGATCAACCTTTTTGTCAAATCAAGAAAATAGCAAATTCATTTATTTAATTTTCTCTTTACCCAAACAAGAAAGAAATTATTTGCCATTGAGCCTTTCCTCTCGACTAAGATCAGCTATCCACTACAAGAAAACAGACACTAGAGACCCAAAAATCCATCTCTGAAAACCATATTTTCGTCTCCGATGAAAAAACAAATACAGATTCTTGTGTCTTCAATAGTGTGGTTGAAAGCTTCATCTCTAATTAAAAATTGAAAAGTTTTGTCTTTTACAGTACAAGAATTAATATATCGCTTTAGTGACAAAGTAATACATTATAAATTTAATTTTTATGATGGATTTCGTCTATAGCAATTCTTTCCGCAAATGTCTTGTTAGTAATTTTTTTTTTTAACTCTATTTACATTGAATTATGTCATTAATCTATCACAAGTATCTCAACTCAATGACATAATTATTTCGTCACAAATTTTCCATTAGTGAATGGGTGCTTTAATGTAATTTAACCAAATACTTACACACATTCCATATAATACCTCATGAATCATACTTTATCTTACCAAATAGTTATTATATTTATTTTGAATTTATAATGTAATGATATTTTTATAGGTATATCAATATACCAAACTTAATTATAAGCATTAATTGAATATTATATAAATCACAAAATTGTCATAATTTACAAAAACATTAATTATTTTATAAACAATTACATACAAGTTATATCATAAATACATATTAAATAATCAATGATAAATTTGAAATATTTTTTAAACGTTCAAAGTAATTACAATTTGTGTGAAAATAACATATTTTAAAAAAAATCATATTTTTACTCTTAAATATATTTTTTCACATACATTTTATACGTATAAATTCACTAATCCTTATCTGTTTGCATATAATTGAACTGATTTTTTCACTATAATTTTAAAAGGAAAATATCACATACATAATATATTAAAAATCAAATAATACCCGTCCCGTATTTAAGTAACCAAAATATAATATGGATAACTTCTTTACGTGCACGAATGCCCCCGAAAGGTCCATCGATCAATTAATAACTTTGATATGAGAATCGTTAGTGGAAATATTCATTAATGCAATTACTTAGTTGCAAGAAATATAGAGCAAAAATAGGCTAGGGCGGGGAACTATACACAAGTTAGATGGTCAATTTAACCATTATAGTATTTTCTATAACTTCGTTATAAACAAAAAGAATCGAACCAATTTTGCGTTGCTTGTGAAATTTCTAATTGCACACAAGTTGATAATCGATGTTCTAGCACATGAAGTTATCAAAAACACTTAATTTTTTTGTCCCTAAACTTGAAGTAACGTCCAAAATTATCCTTTTTATAGTTACATTTGAATGCGGTTTGTGAAAAATTATAGATATGGGATTTTGTTTGGCGTGTGTGTATTGTAATGTGGTTAATTGAATCAAGAGTATTCCATTAGATTTGTTTCAATTACAAAAATATAAAAAAAAATTAAAAACCTCTATGTTGAAATTATAATTAATTACCATCTGAGGTTTGCTTTCATATTAAAAATAGTACGGCTAATTAGTTGTTTCAATTGGGGGGACAAAAAAAAAACCTTTTTTTATTAGAGCTAGGGGTAATTGTAATTTCAATAAATAGAAGGTATTTTTTGTATTTGGATAAACCTCGGGGGAGTTTTGATAAGTATATTGATTTAGTAATTTTGGTAAAAATTACAGGTATGGGATTTTGTTTGGCGTGTGTATTGTAATGTGGTTAATTGAATCTAGAGTATTTAATTAGTAGGAACAATTACAAAAAAAAAAAAAAAAAAAGAAGAAAGAAAAATTCCATTAGATTTGTTTCAATTACAAAAAAAAAAAAAAAAAAAAACTCTATCTATTGAAGCTATAATTAATTACCACCAGAGGTTTGCTTTCATCTTAAAAATAGTACGGCTAATTAGTTGTTTCAACTGGGGGGGCAAAAAAAACCTTTTTTTATTAGTGCAGGGGGTAATTGTAATTTCAATAAATAGAAGGGATTTTTTGTATTTGGATACACCTCGGGGGAGTTTTGATAATTATATCAATTTAGTAATTTTGGTAAACCTATAAAATGTATTATGAGAAGAAAACGTGTGTGTGTGTGCATGCGTGTGGGGGGGGGGGGGAGAAAGAGGGGTGGGTGGGGGGGGGGATTTTATTTGAAAATAATAATGATAATAATAATAATAATAATAATAAAGAGAAAAAGAAATTCAAAAATAAAAGAAAAATGTGACAAAAAGGAAAAAATGGTAAAGAAAAGGGTATTTTGGGATTTTCATTTTATTTATTTTTTTCTTTTTCTTTTTTTTTGCTTAAATTACTTGGAGGTAATTTTGAAAATTTATTTTTTTTGGTGTAAATTGTAATTACCCCCTCAATTCAGGGGGGTAATTATAATTTTTCATACGTCGGGGTATTTTTTATAAATAGGACATACCTCAGAGGAGGTAAACGTAATTCGTCCATTATATATTTGAAGGAGGTCTCTTGGTCACAATATACAATTTTAACCAAATTATCAACTCTTAGAATTTTGAATTATTTAAAATGAATTACTTGATTGGTTGGCATTAATTGTAAATTTTTTAACTCTCTCATAATCATTGAAACCCACCAACTATCGATAATGATATTTTTAATACTTTTTTTCCTCTCTCTCCCTTTCTCATAAAAAAATTAATAGTAGCTTTCAATAAAAATATAGACATAAAGAAAATTATAATTAAAATATTACATAATGTCATCAAATTAATTATGATTTAAGAAATGTTAGGAATATAAATATCAACATAATATTCTTCATGGTAAATTTTTTCTCAAAAATAATAAAAAAAAGCATTCTATTAAAACTTATGCAACTCAAACTTAAAAAAAATGTCTTTTAACATGATATGTCATATCATCCCAAATTAAATTGTATTTTTAAAAGGGTTAAAAAAATAAAAAAAAAATCATCTAATAAGTCACAAAATAATTTTGGTAGCAGTCTTTGATTGCAATTTGGTTAATTTTGATCCTCAAATTTTTGAATTTTCTTAATTAAAAAAATCGATTGGCTAGGTCTTTTGAAATAATAATAACAGCAATTAAAAACTTCCTTATCGCTAGGGTTGGCAATGGGGCGGGTCTGGCCAAATCCAGGACTCGCCCCAGTTGACCTGGTCCATATTCTAAAAAAATGAAATATATATAACCAATAGTTTTTAGTTTTAAGCTTTATGGATAACTCTACCCAAAAACCAGTAGGGTTAGTTGAATTAAAGCTATGAAAGAATATATAGATTTGGCTAAAACATCTTCGGGTTAGGTGAATTAAGGCTATTTGACCAATATTATTAATAAAAAAATTAATTATTAAATAAATATCATAATCGCAACTCATATAACCGCCACAACTATTGCTACCTGGACTCAAGTTTATTAGTTGGGAACTTTGATTTCCTTTGCCTAGCTACTTCATAGGCAAAAATAAATAAATAAATACTTTGGCTAAAAAATGTGTTTGAATGAATTTTTTTTTAAAAATATTTTAATTAAAAAAATAGAAGTTGAAAAATAAATCACAAAAGGGGTTTTCTTTAGAAGTTATTTAGAATATTTTCAAATAAAAAATAATTTTTAAAGCACTTTTAATTATTACAATCATATGTAAAACTACTTAGTTTAAAAAAAAAATTCTATTATAAAAAACAAGGCACGAGGAGCATTTATTTAATTTTCTCCATATTTAATTCCCCTCCTCCCCCCACCCCCCCCACCCCACGCTCCCTGTAAATATAAATAGAACTCTCTCGATCAAAAGGTCTAGAATTCAAATCTTTTTATTTCCACAAATACGAATATTAGTTTATTAGCAATATCTCCACATTTAATAATTAGTAGCTATCGATATAATAATTTATTTTTTATTTGAATAGTTGTATGTAATCCAATGATACGAAATAGACTCTAAACGATATGAAAAGTGGCAAATAATAATGATGTAAATAGAAAAAAGTCTACACTTTTGGGGGAGAATCAACACAAATAATTAAAAAAAATAAAAAATTATTCCTTAAGAGAAATGTAAAAAAATAAAAGATAAATAAATAAGTTTGAAAAGTAAAAACTTTGAAAATAGACAGTAAAAAAAATAATTTTGAATGTTTAATAAGTGGCGGCCCTCTCATGCAATTGTATTGAAAATAGAGAATTCAAAGATAACACACCTTAAAAAAATAATTAAATCCGTTGAAACGTGAGAAATAAATATTACAAAAAAAATGGAAAATAAAATACTATAACAAAAAGAAAATTACGGTTTACCCCTAATTAATTATGAACATATATGGAAACAAAATTACTCCCAACTCCCATAAAAAAAAAACACTATATTGAAAACAAAAAAGAAAGTAACAATATACAATTTTAATTAATAAAATATATCAAATAATAAATATTTTTTATTCTATCAATAATAATATTTATTAAGTAATGATAAATTTTATACTGTCAGAATATAAGTCAAGTATATAAGAAATTATTGTTTTAATGAGAAAAAAAAAAAGAAATGTCACTACGATTTATGACACAAAATTTATTAATTAGATAGAGGAAAAGTATTACATATTCCCTAAGCAAATTTGGCCTAAAAGTTAGTAAGTTATATTGGTAATCGGATTTCTCGTTTGAATTTTCTAATTTTGAATTCGTTTGAATTGATTTTTTTGGAAGAAAAAATATTTATTTAAAAAAGAACACTTCAATGTAAAAATTAGCGCTTGGCTTGCTTAAAAAAAAACACAGAAGTCACAAAAAAAAATTCAAAAATATTTTTTTTAGAAGTTATTCAAAATAATTTCAAATAACCGTAGCTTTAAAAACATTTTTGATTACTCGTTCAAAAAGAAAAAAACACTTTTGTCTATGGGGTTGTAGCTCAATGGCGGGGGTTTGAACTTGGCATTATTGAGATCCTGTATTCGAATCATTTTGTCCTTTTTCTTTTTCGTTTAGGGTTGTGTGGGTGTATGTGACATTTCCGTTGACATTTATAAGATGTCTCGACTTGATTGTATCAAAAAGGAAACACGCTTAGTTAATAAATATAAATACAAAATTGTTTAATTTTTTTTAAAAAAAAATATGATAAAAAATACGATTAAAAAAATATTTTTATTTTTTTTTAAACTTATTCAAATGGAACTTTAATTCTCTGTCCACCTTATTCAAAAAGAAGTCAAATGTCGCCTAGAAACGTGGTAGCATGGATGAAATATTTAATCAAACAAAATTTTGAAAAAGTAACTCATGGAATTGAATTTTGACTTGAATATTCACAAAAGTGTTCGTTTGGACCTTTAATCGTTCTTATCAAATGACCAATGGTCTAAAGACTCTCACTTATTAGTCTCTTTAGAAATAGTTTTTTGTCTCATAATATTTATTATTTTGAGGGGTCTAGAATAGTATTTATTTTTTTTTCTCAAATTTACATTCACTTTTTTTTTAAATCTAAAATTCATTAATTATTATATTACAATTTCATGAAAAAAGGGCGTCTTTGTTAAGTTACTACAAATTTAGCTAGAAAGAAAGATATTAATTAACTTAATTAGTATGTGTCATTGAGCTCAGAGTCGAGTGGTGGGGGTTTTGAAAGTTGTATGAGGGATGTTCCTGAGTTCGAATCATCTTGTTCTCTACCCCTTTCCCTTTGAGTGAATGTGTGGTGGAGGGTATTTTTCGATTGACATCTATAGGGTGTCCCGAGATGATTGTATAAAAAAAAAAAAACTTAATTAGTATGTGTAAGAAAATCTTTAAAAAAATGGTAATTTGGGACTGGAGAACTATAAAATTATTTTCTTTAATTGAAAATTTAAATTTGAGTCAGACTGGATACATTTAATTAGTTACGCAATACTATTATTAAAGTACGTGCAATGTAGTGAAGTAGTAAACCCCCTTAATTTTGGTTATCCGTCACCGTAAAGTAGTCCCGCAAAGCTTTCAAGAAGAGGGGTAGTTTTTTGTATGTAAATTATTTTTAAAAATATGCATATATCAATTATATGATAAGTTCATAGTTCAGCGATCACTGCATAATATATGGCGCGGGTTTGATTGAACTTGCAAATAATATATATATATATATATATATATATATATGTTTAATCTGCGGAATCATTGTCACAAACACTATCACTCAAACTATGAATATTTATTTTGACTTCGAGTATAAAACGAGAATCGATATTGCTTTTCCTGTTTCTTCCTCTTGTTCTGTCTTTTATTTTTATTTCTATTACTATTTATTATTAATAATAATAATAATAATAATAATTATTATTATTATTATTATTATTATTATTGTGTGTGTGTGTGTGTGTGTGTGTTTTCTCCTTTCTGGGTCGATGAAACCAAGAGGGTGCGCATTCACGGGGAATAGATTGAGTCATTTTCAAAATTCTTGGGAAAGAAAGATATTAGCTGTATGTATATTAATTATTTTCTTGTAATTACAAATCTTAGGAGTTTCAGGCTATTGCTGTTACTGACTAAATCTATGTGTCACACATGCAATTATCTCGGTTCTCACGCTCCTTAGCAGATGTCTGCAAACGCTATAAAAAAGTGTTTTATTTATTTATTTTTTTTTCTATTTTTGTTGAACAAAAAGTAATTATATAATATTTTATTTTGTCGTTTATTTAGTTAAAAATTGAAAGCAATTTTCAAGTTGTTTCTTTTTTATTTTTAAGTTATTATGTTTTTTTTTAATTAAATTAGTACTTTTCAATTTTTCTTTTCAAATATTAGTTAATCATAGATGTAGCAAAAACTTAATAATTTATAATAACACATACATATATAGATGTATATAATATTTTATATAAATTTAAGAGAGAAGGAGACGAGTACGATGCTTTAACAAGCCAAGAGCTATAACAAGATCGGGAAATAAAATAAAATAAAACATTTGATGTTGCAATATAATTTAATATTGATGGGAAGTTTATAATAATAATAATAAGATCTTATACATTTGAACTTACAGATTTTGTTCCATATTCTAGTTTTTACTTGAAATGGAAAAAAAACATATTAATTACAAGATTCATGTCTAGATATTAGGGGACCCAGTCTCATCCAAGCTAATCCTATTTTGTTTTCTTTATTTATTTTTATTTTTTTTTCAAAGTTAGACTTTTTGTCTTATATTTATTGTCATACACTAAATAAATTTATTATTTATCTTTTTTTTTTTGTGTCAAACTCAATAACAACCATTAACGAATTGGATAATAACATTTGGGAAAATTTTAACAACCATTTGGATGAAGGTTGTCAAATTCAACAACTATTACTAGAAAAATTGAATTTAGCCACGAATTTTAGTCACATATTAGCCACGAATATGAAAAAAAAAATACGAAAAAAAATAGTCATGAAATAGCTATGGATTTGCTACAGCCAATCCGTGGCTAAAATCCCTGGCCAAATTAGCCATGGAGAAGGCTAAATTATGCACAATTATAAATATAAATCACTAAATACTTTTCAACAATAAAAAAGGAAAAGCCAACGATTTATGCTATAGAACTATTTTCTGTAAATTTTATCTTTTATTTCATAAAAAGAAAAGCGAAATGTTGAGGGATAAAGTCAAAGGCAAATGTTTAAAAAAAAATAATTGATTTCAATTATTACTAGCCCTCATTTAATTTACTATTATTACTCAAAGAAATTTTTTAAATTATTATATAATTTAATGATACGATTGTAAGCTGAAAATCAATTCGAATGACCAATGATTGTTTCAATTATTTGATGATATTATAATATTCTATTGAATTAAATCATAACGCAAGTTCCCCAATTATTTGTTTAGACTTTATCATTTTATTATAACATCACAATATATTGAATTAAACTATATATATAATTAATCAAGTGTGTATATATATATATTCGTTATCAGTTTAGTTTAACGTTTATGATAACTTGCATATATATAGACATGTAATTATTTGGTTTAGAAAGTTTGTAATTGATCAATTGTCATAACTTATATTATATTTTTATTTGTAATTCAATGACGTGTAATGATATTGATAACTTGTACAATATTTCAATGTAAAATTACAAATCAGCCACAAATTCTACAATTTTGCCAAGGCCAGGTCATTGCTAATGCGTTGTTCTTTTTTTGTTTTATTTTTTTTAGAGCCACGACTAATCTAGATTGGTATCCATTTTAGCCACGGCCTAGCAGTGGCTAAAATAGATCGGTGGCTTGGTTAGCCACGGTTTAGCCACGGCCTAATCCGTGGCCAAATAATTTTTTTTGTTTAACTATTCATTTTTTTTATTTGTTCTCGATTTAATATGTTATTTGAATACAATCGTGTAATTTGTTTTTCATAAGTATTGTATTATATATAACAAATAATAACCCTCATTTAATTTACTATTATTACTCAAATATATCTTTGAAATTATTATATAATTGAATGATACGTTTGTGTGTTGAATATCAATTCAAATGACCAATGATCATTTCAATTATTCGACGATCTTATAATGTTATATTGAGTTAAATCACAACTTAAGTTTCATAATTATTTGTTTAGACTTTACCATTTATAATATCATAATTGATTTTTACTATATATATGTGTATATATATAATCACGATCAGTTCACTTCAGCGTCTATGGTCACTTGTATATATATATATACAAGTTAATTATTTGAGTTTAAAAGTTTATAATTGATCAATTGCCATGATTTATACTATATTTTTTTATCCATAATTAATGACGTGTAATGTTATTGATAATTTACAATATTTTAATGTAAAATTAGCTATGGATTGATCGTGGCTATTAGCCACGGACTTGTACGATTAGCAACGACCTGACCGTGGTTAATTCATGGCTAAGGATAGCCGTGGCTAAATTCAACCACGGATTTGATAAAAAATTCGTGTCTAAAAGTGTTTTTTTCTAATAGTGAACACTCATTTTTTTTTTATTTTAGTCCTTCAATTTTATATTATTTTAATTGTTGTTATGTAAACTTTTAAAATTGACCAATGTGATCCTATTTGTCAGTCTTTATTTTCCAACCAGACATTGCAGATGTGGAGACAAAATCCCCGAGTGTATCAAAATTCAGGCAAAAGTACGACTAAAGCAACCAATTTTGAAAATCTGCACGATAAAAACCCAAACAATACAACGGTAATGATTAAGGCCCCATTTGGATCGATTTAAAAAAATAGAGCTCATTCAATAGCTTTTTATTTTAATGTATTTTAAAATATATTTTTATTTAAAATAATTTTAAATAACTTCTAAAAAAGTATTTTTTTTGCCTAGCTTGTGCTTCATTTTTTTTTTCTTTCTAAAAATTCATTCAAACACAATTTTTTTTTGCTATAACGTGCCTTTTGTTTTTCAAAAAACAAGTATTTCTCCAAAAAAAAATCCAATCTAAACGGACTCTACGACTCAAAACGTGTCAATTTACGGAATGAAATTATATTTTTCTCATAAAAAGTACCAAATTGTTGTATTTTAATTTGGTGGAAAAAGACAAATTTCACTAGCAATCACTATTCATTGGTCTTTTAAAATAAGGTGCGAGGATAGCAAATGATATATATATATATATATATATATAAATTGTTAGTTAGTTATAGATTTATAAAATAGTGGACAGCAGCAGGTCTTAGGATGACAACTACATGACAATACCCACCAACTGAATGTCCGACAAACTTTATTCAAATGTTGTCTGTATAAAAATATTTGATAATTTTATTTTACATGTTATTTTAAATAAAAAGTTGAAAATTATATACTTTTTATATTATCTTTAAAACCAGCTAAAAGTTAATGATATCATATCATTTTTTTATATTAAAAAATCATTTCAATTGTTACTAATAATACACCCCACCTGTACTTTATGTAATCAATAATTGCCCATGTCACTTAACAACTATGCTCGCATTAAATTGATAAAAAGAAAAGTAGAAAACACACACACACACACACACACACATACACATACACATACACACACATATATATATATATACACACACACTTGCTATGAACTTCATACACCAATATAGGTGAAAATATATATTAATATATAAAATTTTCATATATTTTAACTAATTATGTGGTGTTTAAAAATTGTTATTTATATTGATACATAAATAAAGTCAACTTAATCTCCATGTTCCATCAAATTGAACTTGCTCTTACTTTAGCTCAACATTGTTCACTTATCATGCAAAGTCCCATACTCATGTTATACTATTTTATTTATTATGTAATTGAATTAATTATAAATCATTAAGTTATATTTCACGATGCTATTACACTTTTATTGAAAATATTACTAATCACTAGAGCAAAAAAATACATGCATTCGAAATAAAATTTGAATTATAAGGTCGAATTATTTAATCTAATTTGATCAAACTCGGCTCGCCAACAGCCATAAGATAGTGGCAAGAATCAGGATTTCAGAGTCAAGAGAGTTGCACCTATAAACTACGGATTACAAAGAATATAAATAATCAAACTAAAAAGACCAAGGGTACAACGAGATGAAGTTTTAAATGACAATTAAGACGATCATATTAAATTTAACCACATATTTATGAATTAATTTTAAAATTACGAGATGCACGTGTACTCTTGAGATATATGTGGCTCCAAGGCAGTTCGGATTCTCTGCTACACAACGGTGCTATATCTTCTCCTCCACTTATCAATACAAGCCGCCACGTGTAGTGGTGAGCGATTGAGATAAATTAAGAGAAAAATTTATGATATGGAAATTTTTTTAAATATTCTCTTTCTTAATCTCAACCGCTCACCAATACGCGTGTTGTGTATTAATGAATGGAGAAGGAGATATAGCACTGTTGTGTAGCAGGAGATCCAAACTGACACCGAGGAGGCCTATATATTAGCCTCATTAAATTAACCAAAAACTCTTGTGACAAAGATACTTGAGGACTAACCAACAAAACATTCAAGCAATCATATTCTCATTATAAAAGCAATGAGTCCAAAGGGCCCAAAACAAATAGCAATATTAAGACAAATAATTGCCAGTTCAATGCCAACTAAACTCACAAATTATCCAATTATGAAAAAAAAAAATCATAAATTCTTCAGACATAATAATTACTCAAATGAAAAACAATCCAACAACAATGACTATTTTATTCCTTTTGACCAACAATGAGCGAAAATGAAAGCTTAAAAAAAATTTTAAAAAAATGAAAAAGGAAAACACCTAAATTAAATTAAATTAAATTACAACAATAATCAAATATTTGCCAACCAAAATCAAATTATTTTCAACAAATAAACTCAATCATCAACAAATTTTTATACACCCTTGATTTTTTTTCTGAAACGACAATTATACCCCTGACGATCCACCCTCCTGACACGGGGGGCATTTCTGTCACCACAGGGACGGGAATCGTGTACATCTCGGGGATAGAAACACCCTGCAATCGTCCTTGGGAACGATCGTCGGGACATACGCGATTTCATCGCAGCCGTCTGCTCTATCCCTCTTGAAATCCACCAAAGTGGCGAACATGGCAATGAAAAGCATTAGATGATTAATCGCGTACCTCTGGCCCACACACTGGTGGGCCCCGGCCCCAAAGGCTAGAAAGTTCCTTTTGAAAAGCCGGTCCTCTTGCCTATCCTCCATGAACCGGTCCGGGTCGAACCGTTCCGGTTCGGTGAACCCCTGAAAAGACGAGTCGAAGACGGATGGAAAGACGATTGTGCCCTTGGGGATCATATAATTATCCGTCAATGGGAAGTCCACGCCGGCGATGTGGGGGACCATCGTCGCCGGGGCTCTGATCCTCACGACCTCACGCGCCACCGCCTCCGTGTACCTCATCGCCCGGAGATTGTCCCCGGTGATGGCGGCGCCGCTCTCCGCAGCCCACCAGTGCTCCGCCGCCTCTTCCTTCACCCTCTCCAGAACGTGGGGGTGGGAATCCAGAAGCGTCACCGCCCACAGCAGCGACGAAGTCGAGGCGTCCTGTGCGGCGAACAAGAAATCGAACAAATGGCCTCCGATTTCCCTGTAACTGTATTCAAATTGCTTCTCCGACGATTCCCTGAGATTTCCTTGCATCCAGAAATCGATCAGGCAAGTGGGCTCCTCGCCGGATTTCATCCTCTTCTCGCTCGCCTCCGCGCACCCGGCGAGCGTGTCGACGAGCCTTCCCACGGCGAGCCTCGCGTTTCTGAAAGCAAAACCCGGCAAATCAATCGGGAGCTTCATCAACCCCACATTGAAGAAATTGTAATCGACGTTGAACCGCCGCCGGGCCTCCTCGTCCAGGTACGGCCCAACGAAAACCGTCTGCGAGGTCTCCAAATTCATGTCCCGGCAGAGGATGCGGAGCGGGATGGACTTGTCCCGCGACCTCTCGCACCAGCACGCCAGGTGTTTGACGATAATCCTCTGTTGGATTTCGGTGTAAATTTGCAGGGCCCTGGGGGTGAAATTGGGGGCGATGCGGCGGCGCATGTCCTTGTGATCCTGGCCGAACATGTAGATTAAATTGTGCTCGCCGAAGAGTCTCTTCCCGAAGGGGTGGCCGACGAGGTGGAAGGCGTCGGGCCGGACGTTGGCGAAGATTTTGTGGGAGAGCTCGGACGAGTAAATGTAGACAATGTATCGTCCGATAATGTAGTTGGCGGAGGCTCCGACAGGGGTCGATTTCGCGTACGATGATTGCAGGTCCCAGAACCTGGCCGGGTTTACGACCATCGAGACGGCGTTGCCGATGAAGGGGAGGACGAGGGACGGGCCCGGTAAGAATCGCTTTTTCTTGAGGTAAGAGATCTGTTCGAGGAGGAGAAGAAGAGCTAAAATGGAGACGAGATATGGGATATAGGGTGTGATAATGCTCCATGTGAGCTCCATTTTGTAGTGTTCTTTGTGTGTGTGTATTTTTCTCACTGCAATGCAATTTATGTTGATTGAGGTTTGAGTGGTTTTGCTTGTGAAATTTCAAGAAATGGGAGGTGGTGGGGTGGGGGTGGGGGGGCCAATGCAGAGAACTGCAAATTGTTGGGGGGACTATGGGAGTAAGATGGGCGGGGAGACCAAATCGGAATTTATTTGCAGGGGCATTTTAGTTTATATATGTGTGTGTGTGTACACATATATATATATATATATATGTGTGTGTGTGTGTGTGTGTGTGTGTGTGTGTGGCGTTCAAGAAGAAAACGATGTGAAATTTGAAGTTTGAAGTCACCGGATAATAGTCAGATTGCGTGCCTAATCAAGTGCTGAAAAGGGTGCTATACTTTCGGGTGGGGGGTTGGGTGTAAATTTGCAATTTTGGGATCCTATCCTTCTTGAAAGTTTCTTGTTGAAACTAAGTTTGACCACGTATTATTACACTTGTTGTGCAGTTGATTTTTTTTTTGCTAGGGTAGTAATTATTATTTCAGCCAATCTTTATTAACTTTTAGCAACATTTTATATACATAATGTATTAAATATTTCTTCAAAGATATTTGTAAAATATCATAATTAATGAAATGCACAATACATATATACATATATATATATATTGGATAAGGTAAGAAGGAATAAAACAGTAGTGACGACTTTATGCTTTCTCCCACTGCATTGTGTATGGAATTTTCGTATTCAGCCACTAACATATCAAATACCTGAACAACTAGTGCCGACACAAGTTCTATCAACGTAGAACAAACAAATGTCAAGTACAGTCCACTGAAATCGGTATTGAATCACATTTACTTTGAAAAGCTTATAATTGACAAATATTTTTGATAAATGCACAGTGAAAATATTTTATAATCGTCTATCATATGTCATTATGCTAGTATACATGCATATAGTTGAATATAATTATGATATAATATGTTTTTATATTGTTATCATATTAGGCAAATCATGTTTTGGTTTTCTATGTGCAAAAGCATGTTTATATGTGAAAACTTAACTGCGCATGCCGGGCCCCGATGTGTTATGGTGGGGATGGGGCAGAGTTCGGCCGGGCAGCAATGGGCTTGCCGATCTTAATATATGTTCTCGCCATCCCTGGTCCTAATCCCACCTTACTCGGACGGAGTATTCCGTGTACTGAAGTGGGTCGTAGGAATTTGGCGTAATCTCGAGATACGACCACCGGTGAATAAGGTAGGAATTGATATTGTTGGAGAATAAGGTAGAAAAGGAGAAATGTGTTGGGAGTTATAAGGAAGTTGAAATCACTAATTGTGATCCAAAGGTAAAAGAAATTTGAAATTATGTGACATAATGTGCTTATATGCCTTTGATGCACACACTATCACCTTATATGATTTGGTTAAAATTTCTACTCAACTGTGTTGTTGATCTGTTTTATGTACATTATTTTAGGGGAAGAAGTTTGCAAGGATATAGCAGGCGATACTATAGGGAATTATGAAGTAAAGAATTAGCTACTCGTTGTTTTGTACTTCAAAAGAAAATGATCATTGTTATGTTTTCAATACTCTATCATTTATGATTAAATAAAAGAACTTTTATGTGTAACATTCGAGATATAGCTAACGAAGTATGGATTGTTACAAGTGGTATCAGAGCAGGATCCTAGGAAGTTAAAAGTTGAAATTGGTCTCGATAATCTTTAACTTTGTTGTAGGAAATGGCTCACTCCGCAGAATCTACTAGTCGATACCCGGCTAAGCAGCTTTTCCCGCCCCAACTTGATGATATGTTACGTGAGATCACTATGCTCCGAGAAGATAATTACAAGTTACATGAGGAGTTATTTCACCTAAGGATGTTACTTCAAGCAGCCCACTCACATATCCATGATGTCCATCACCAACATCAGAGTCTGTTAGAGATAGTTTACTTACGAAGTAAAGAACTCATGGAAATAGCCACTGAAAATTTCGCCCCTAATCCTCCCGAAGAGTATGTGGTGCCTGCGGAGCCCACTTTTGGGATAGATGCTAGTATCACTCCTATTGTTAACTTAGACTAGGAGTTACGTGGTTGTATATAGTATGTTGTACTTAGGAGACGCATACTATGATAGACGATAGTGATAGTATTAGGATGCCTTATATTTTATACTACAAGCATCCCCTTTTGCCTTGTATATATATATGGTGTGATATAAAACTTATATGAATACTAAGTTATTTGTTTGCTATAGATGGCAGGACGAAACACCAAAAAAAATACGGACGCACAAGGAATTGCTCATTTAACCTCAGTCGTCGATCGAATTACTGCTGTGTTAGAATACCAAACTAACTACAACAATCACTTAGGTGGGGGGCAAGATGCACTAGCTAACTTCATGAAATTAGGGCCCCCGAGTTTCCAAGGAGAACCTGACGATACTAAAGCCACAATTTGGATCGAGGCAATGGAAAAAACTTAATGAGGGTTCTCTCTTGCTTTTTGTTTTTTTTTT
>JAOWBU010000601.1:0-25000 GCA_026212405.1 Petrea volubilis
CTTCATGAGCACCAAAGTTGCCAAGAGGATTGTAAGTTGGCTTCAAACGGGCTGATTTCTTCTCTCTCTACTGTGGTGGTTGGAAATACTTCACGTCTTTCTTGTACCAAAAGCTCACCCAATCGCCGATGGTAACTGGAGAACATTGACCTCTGTTGGCACTCCTTTACAGTAGGTGGGAGGCGTGAAACAAGCACTTGCAGCAGCGAGGAATGAATCTCTTCCTGTTCTCATCAACTCCATTCAATTCTGCGGCACTGGGAACCACCTTGTCATGAAGAAGTCCCGTCACTGGAAGGCCTGCCAGGGTGCGCAAATCCCACAGCGATATTGACAATTCTCCAAAGAAAGCTAGAAGTGTGTTGGTCGTTGGACACCACGCCTCACAAAATGCCTTAACACTCTTTGGGTTGTGGTCGTATGTAAACAAAGAAGCATACACCGCATTGTATATCCCGCTCGTCGCCAACTTGTGTTCGCATCAACTGAGGATGTCCTCCGTCCACTCCCAATAGCCTTTGACATACTGGAACTCACCGATGAATTGCATGGCATCTCCCTACTTCACTTTGCCCTCTATGATGCGCCGG
This sequence comes from Petrea volubilis, assembly GCA_026212405.1. NCBI lineage: Eukaryota > Viridiplantae > Streptophyta > Magnoliopsida > Lamiales > Verbenaceae > Petrea > Petrea volubilis. Next base: position 591 of record JAOWBU010000601.1, read on the forward strand.
CCCAACGTTGGCAAGAATTTTGACTCGTCTAACTGCTTGTGATAAGTTGCTTGCAAAGTTCACACCTTGGATGTCTTGCTCAAAGATATCTATAGGGACCAATCTTCTATGTGCAATGGGTTCGTCAACTTTGGCCACCCCTTCGCGTGCCGACCAATAGTGGGGGCATGGACCGCCAAGAATGTACCCTTCTCCATGGGCTCGTCTTCATCGTTAAGAATCATCAAGTGCTTTTCTCCGGAGCGGGATGTGGTATCTTTAAAGTACACCATAGTTTTAACCTATCAAATTCCAGGCAAAGGTGTATACACTGTCAATTCAATTAAAAAAAAAGAGAGAATAGAAAATATGGGGAAAATCAAAGGAAATTGATATATATTCAAGTGGAAAGAGAATGCAAATCACTATGAATATATACAAATTCAAGTTCAATGGCAGAGTGTTGATCTTCTTCAATTTTTCCTTCACCAAAGTTCAAATTGTCAGAAGTAGCTAGGTAGAGGATCTCGGTTTATTGTTCCCTATGTCAAGAAAAGATATTGGGTCAGTAAATCAAAACAAATAAAAGAAAGAAAATTGCATTCTAATGCTAGCATGCAAGTCCCGGTTGATGCAAACCAGAAAAAAAAAATCACCAAAGGCAAAAGATTGAGTTCATATCATATGATAGAACTCCAGGAGGAATTTTAGCAAACAAACAATCTGCATGATTAAAAGGAATATTGGTGCTGCATCGAAAAAAAGAAAAGAACAGGAAAAAACGATGTGAGATGGTTGTACAACAAGTATCGACATGGTGAATTTAGCTTTGATATGTTGTCTCACGTATTTTCTCAAACTTGTAGCAGGCGTGAAAGGAAAAGAATCAGGATATGTTGTATGGATGGTTGACTCACCTTGGGCAAATAATCAAGCTCTGCTATCGTGATTATGTGAAGTTAACTATCATGAGGAGCTTTTATAGATGTTCGGATGGGTAGGCAAATTCAATCAGGATTGTGAGGAATTTGAATACTAATCTGAGTTGGAAAGGTCATTAGATATTCATTCAAAGAGTTTGAAAGAAAAAGACACCTAAGCTCCTGGAACATTGAAAAAGCTGATAAGTTGCCTTGTCTTCACTTCCCTGCATGACATTAAGTAGTGCATTGTTACTTGAACATGAATCCTGCAGAATTAGAATGCTACTAGGAATTGAATGCCTTGGGGCCGCATCCATTAAAGAAAAGGAATTGGTTTGTCATTAAGAAAAGAGGAGTTGGACTTTGATAGTGCCCTCCATTCAATTTCAAAGCCACGCGTTGAGGGAAGTTAATATTGTATTAGAGGAATTATCGTACGGGAAGTCTCCAAACTTTAAAACTGATATTGTTGTCCACATGTGCATATAAGGCATGGCCATAAGAATTGGATGATTTCAAATTTTCGTATTGGGCCGAATTCCATGGGCAAGCATAAATCTTGGGCCGAATTTAATGAGTCAGGGTAAATTTTGCAATTGTGTTGCCAAATCATGGGCCAAATTTCTAACAAGTTTAGAATTAAGGCCCGAATAGATTCAAGTGAAGAGATTAATGGACCTTATTTCTTAAAAGTCCATGATTATTTCTTTAAACCAAAAAAAAATGAAAGAAAAATAGGGGGAGGAATTTACTTATAATCCCTTTAAAAGAAAATTAGGGAGAATTAAGTACTTCAAGTCCGACCTCATTTGTAAATATTCGGCATGTTCTTCGCCGAACCTTGAAGTAGGGGGCATTTGTTGGCGATTAAATTTCATCCAATTAAAAATGGACAAGTGTAAATTAAAATATTAAATATTAATCAAATTTTCTATTTTATATTTTGGAATTTCTTAAATATAATTCTGATATTAAATAGTTAATTTTAATTAATATTTTAATATTTATTTTACCGATGAATAAGAGGTCGCCAAGTGTCAATATGAGGTATTCCAGCCAATAAAATCAAGTCTTGCAGCCCCAAAGTCCAAAACCAACAAATAATGACAAGTGGCGCATTTGGTCTCATGGACCAATCAAATAATGACACGTAAATGATATTTTTCTCTTTAAAAATAATTTATATTAAAGAGATAAATATCGAAGAAGTTGCTAGCAATTTGAAGACCCTGCATAAACACCTATAAATAGGGGTCATTTGGAGCTCAAAAGGATCATCAAGAAGTTTTCAAGAGCAAGGGAAGCCAAGAAGATCCTGAAGTTCTCTCAAGGCAAGCTCGAGAAGATCCGTGAAGATCAAAGGCGAAATTCCCGGCTTTCAATCCGCGATCAAGGTGTTAGCCCCGCATTTTGGTGTTTCTGCCAACTCAAATCCATGGTGATTAAGGCGACGTTTAAGGCGTTCTTCGCGGAAATCATCCAAATTAAGCGTTTGATCTGCAGTTAGGGTGTTAGACTAGCAAATTGGCGTTTTTCTTCAAGTCAAAATCAAGTCAAATTCACGGTGTTCACAGCGTTCTTTATGGTGTTCATCAAAGTTTTCAGCGTTTGATTCGTGATCAAGCTACTCAACCCACAAATTGCGTTATTAGAAGATCAAATCAAATTCGGAGAAAAGAATCAGGGGATTAATCTTTTAGGGATTATTTTCCACTAAATCATATTCCTTTCAAATATTTGTCACATATATTTCTCGACTTGTAATTTGTATTTACAAAATACGAAATTTTGTGTGAACACAAACATATTGTCATGCATCAACATTAATTGCTTCAACTTTAACCAGGAGCCCATCAGTGGCCTGCTGATCAATTTTTGCATCTTCATCTTTAGAATCTTCGACCTGTAACCCATTAACAGTCTTCTTATCAGTTTTCTCATCATTTCTTTTTTCCCAAATCTTTGATGAACTCATTTGTACATGGGTATTTTTTCAGGCTTTTTCTTGAAGATTTTCAAATACTTTGTTTATTCATATTTTGAAAAGCTTTTTGATAAATATGGCAAGATGGTTTAAGCTATCGACAGTGCAGAGCAATTGCATGGAGAGGGTGTGAAAGGAGCGATTATCGATAGTGGTAAAGAAGGACATTATAGTTGTTGCTCAAGGGAGAGATATAGGTTTAGTCAAGACAATATGTCATGGCTCCCTTCCAAGGCTTTTAGCTCTTTCGCGATAAAGCATAGCAATGAGTGAACGAAATCTGGTTAGGCAAGAGGGGAGGGATCATACCCGAATAAATGTGGATCATCTTTAAATTATTCAGGATCTCATGGTTTTTCTACCTTAATACAAAACTTTTCATAGGTCCTTACTCTATTCGGATCCTCTTCCTAAAATTTCAGAATTGATAAAATGAGGCTTATTATTCTAGTATGGTTAATTTAAGGTACCAATTATTAAGAGAAAATAAAGAAAACTTGTTTGAGAATATTTTGGTAAGAATATTTCAACTGATAGTTTTGTTTTTAGCCTTCTTGTGAATTCACATCTAATTGATATCATTTCTCTCTATATTAACCCTTCATGTACCGAAAGCAAACATGTTTCATTAATAACTCCCCAGAACACGCATAACTAAATGGTTTATGTCAAAATGTTAATGTTAATTCTACCCACAAAGCCCTTTCATCTCTTTCCTCCCACCTAACCAGATTCTGTTTTATCATAGTTATGCTTGATCATGAAAGAGTCAAAAGTCTCAGGAAGGGAACATGACAATATCTCGACTAAATCCTTACTGTTGTATTGAGCAGCAACTATCATGTTTGTGCTTCGCTGCTACCAACAATAGCTCCACCCCTGCCATCCTCATGCAGCTGTACTACACTACTAACGCCTACAATCGTCTAGTCATGTTTCAAATATGTTCTCCAAAATGAAAGAATGAAAGAAGTGTGCAATTCGCCTAAAAAGAGGAGAAAGCTGATGAGAAGATAGGTTGAAGATATTGAATATGAAGAGGAAAATATCAATGAGAAGGCTATTGATGGGCTATAGGTTGAAGTTTCTGAATATAAAGAGAAAAAATTGATGAGAAGACTGTTGATTGGCTGTAGGTCAAAAATTCAAAAAATGGAAAGGCAAAAGTCTAGGAGAAAAATCTTGAAGCACTGCCTATTGAGATGAATATTGTTAGAGATCAGACGTCACTATCATGCATCAACATCAATTGCTTCAACTTTGATCTGGAACCCATCAATAATCTTCTCATCAATTCATTTGTATTCATCTGCAAAATCTTCAATTTGTTGCATATGAACGAACTTCTAAAAGATTTTTTCCCCCTTTTTTAAAAAAATCTTTGATGAACTCAATTTCAGACGGCGTTTTCGCTGGGTTATCGCTCAAAAACCATCTTATACTTTTTTTATTCTTTCTTTTAGAGTGTTTTTCATAGAAGTTGGCAAGGCAATTAAAGGCATCAGTTATGCTCTACAACTATGTGGAGACAATGAGGAAGGAGCGATAGTTAGCAACAGTGAAGTAGGATATGATAGTTGTTCCTCAAGAGAGCAATACATGCATAGTTGAGACAATACGCCTTGTTAACCTCCTAAGGCTTTAGCTCTTTCGCGATCAAGCATCACTATAGTTGAATGGAATCTGGTTAAGCGAGAGAGGAGGGATGAAATAGAATTTAATTGATATTTTGGTTGTTATCCTTCTTGGTAATTAAGATTTGATTGATATCACTTTTCCCTATATTTACCCTTAATATATCAAAATAAAACATGATTTATTAATAACTCCTTAGACCATATAATATTAAAAGGCTTATATTAAAACATAAGCACCAATTCTACCCAGAAAGCCTTTTTATCAGTTGTTTCATGCCTAATCAAATTCCATTCAACCATAGTTATACTTGATCACAAAGGAACCGAAAGCCTCGGTAGGGTAATGAGATATTGTCTTGACAACCATTCCTCCCCTGTCATCCCCATGTAGTTATACCACACTTTCAATGCATTCGAACATCTAGCAAACTTCAACATAAAGTTTTTCAAAAGAAAAAATAAAAAAAAGATGCGGAAGTTGCCAAGAGAACCCTCAAATACAAATGTGATCATCAAAGATTTTGAAGATAGAGAAGACAAAATCAAAGAGAAAAACGGGTGAGTTTTTTGAAAAAGTCCTTTGATTTATCATCTCTCACATAGCTAGATTCCATGCAACCATAGTTATGTTTGATTACGAAAGGGTCGAAAGCCCCATGAGGTTAATGGGACATTTTGACTCAAGTAAGCATGTGTTTCTCTCTCGAACAACTACCATGTCCTACTTTACTGCCACCAACAATTGCTCCTCCCCTACCATCTCCATACAGTTGCAGCATACTACAAATGCCTTCAACCATCTAGCAAAGTACCAAAGAAAGATCTCCAAAAGAAAGAATGAAAAATGCGTGCAAAAGTCACTAACAGATAGTCCAGAAAACAGCCCGTCTACTAACAAGGCCAGTAAAGATCCTAAAGATAGATAGAAGAAAATCGATAAAAAGGCAAGATGAAGATTCTGAAGATGAAGAGGAAAGAATTGATGATCAGCCTATTGATGTTCTACAAGTTGAAGATTCTAAAGATAAAAAGAAAAAAACCCAATGAGTGGACTATTGATGGGCCATAGGTTAAAATTTTTGAAGATGGAGAGGAAAATTCAATGAGAAAACATTTCATGTATTGTAGGTTGAGACGAACATTGTCGGAGATCAGACATCGTTGTCATGCATCAACATCAACTGCTTCAATTTCGACTTGGAGCCCATTAATAGTCTGCTTTTAAATTTTCTGTCTTCATCTTTAGAATGTTCAACCTGTAGCCCATCAACAGTCTTCTCATTGATTTTCTTTTCACTTTTCTGTTTTAAAAAAAAAAAAATCTTTGATGAATTGGTTTGGGATTTTTTAACTAATTGGTATCTCACTTTCGGATTTACCCAATATTACAAATTATTGACCACTCTCCATAATCTCAAACAAGAACATTTACAATACGGGAAAGATTTCCTTACCCCAAGTTTAGCAGACATTGAATCAACTATCTAATGCCCAAATAAATGTAGATCATATTCATATTATTAAGGTTCCGATGGCTATTCTACCTCGATACAAAACTCTTCATGCGTCCTTACTCCATCGGGATCCTCTTTTAAACTTTTATTATTCATTAAATTAGGCTCATTATTTTGGTGACGTTAATTTAAGGCACCAATGTATTAAGGGAAAATAAACGAAACTTGTTCAAAAATAGTTTAGCAAAAAGATTTTAACATATATTCTTGTTTTTAACCTCTCTAGTAATTTAAATTTAATTGGTTTCATTTCTCTCTATATGAACACTTCGTGTGGCAAAAGAAAAATGCTTCATTAATAACTCCTTAGCATATGTAAAAAATCAAAAGGCTCATACCAAAATGCTAATGCCAATTCTAACCACAAAGCCCCTTCATCTCTCTTTCTCAACCTAATCATTCCGTTTTACCATAGTTATGCTTGTTCGCAAAAGAGCCAAAAGTCTCGGGAAGGGAGTGTAACATAATATCTCAACTAAGTTCTTACCGCTCTCTCGAGCAACAACTATTTTGTTGCGCTTCGCTGCCACCAACAATAGCTCCACCCTACCATCTTCATGCAGTTGTACTATATTGTCAATGCCTATAATCATCTAGCCAAGTTTCAAAAAAAGGGTCTTCAAAAGAAAGAATAAAAGAAGTGTGCAAAAGTTGCCTAAAGATAGCTATGACAAAAGCCCATCTACAAATGAAGATAGAGTGGAGAAATTCTATGAGAAGACAAGGTGAACATTCTGAATATAGAGGAAAAAATTGATAAGAAGACTTTTGATAGGCTATAGGTTGAAGGCTCTAAAGATGATGAGAAGAGTGTTGATGGGCTCTAGGTCAGAGATTTAGAAGATGGAGAAGGAAAAAATCAATGATAAAACTGCTCATGTGTTGTAGGTTGAGACGAACTTCGTAAGAGATCAGACATCGTCGTCATGCATGAACATCAACTGCTTCAATTCTGACTTATAACCCATCAAAAGTCTTCTCATCGATTTGTTTGTTTTTATCTACAAAATGTTTCGCTTGTAGCATATAAATAGTCTACTCGTTGATTTTATCCTACCCCTCCTTAGAATCTTTAATGAACTCATTTTTAGATGGCCTTTTCTCAAGGCTATCTCTCAAAGATTTTCACATAATTTGTTTATGTCTTTTTTTTGGGAGCTATTTGTGGAACTTAGATAGATGAATGAAGGCATAGGTAGTGCTATGCAATTTCATGAAGATGGTAGGGAATTGTGGTTATAGGCAATAGTGAAGCAGGACATGATAGTTGTTGCCCGAGAGAGCGATACAAGCTTAATCGAGACAATACGTCCTATTACCCTTCCGAGGCTTTCAGCTCTTTCTCAATCAACATAGTTATGGTTGAATGCAATCAGGTTAGGTGGAAGAGGATAGATGAAATAAAAATTATTATGTATGGCTCAAACTATAATGTCTAGGTTCAAGGAATGAAAAGCTTTCTTATTGATCGTAAACTCTCACATATTGTCACCGGTAATGTCACTAAACACATTAAAGAAAAGGTATAAAGCGATTCTAAATTCACAAATCATCTTGAATATTGGGATAACAAAAATCACAAGACTATCACATTAATCTACAATATATTTGTTCATTCCATTCATACTCAATATACAAATTATAAATCTGCTAAAGAGATTTTGGATCTTTTAGCTAATGAGCATTGTACTATCGGATTTGGTCACTATTACAAATTATATAATATTTTTTATAATCTCAAACAAGAACCTGAACAATATGGGAATGATTTGCTTGGCCTAAGTCCAACCTATTTAGAATCAACTATCTCTTACCTAAATAATTGAAGATCATCTTTCTATTATTCAGGCTCTCATGGTTTCTCGACATTAATACAAAGCTATTCGCACATCCTTACTGTATCCAGATCCTCTTTGTAAACCTCCATCATTGATTAAATTAGGCTCATTATTCTTATGTGGTTATTTTACGACACCAATATATAACAGGAAAATAAATGAAATGTATTGAAGAATATTTTGCCAAAAAGATAATTGATATTTTTGTTTTTATCCTTCTTGTATCAAGACATGATTTATATCACTTCTCTTGATATTAACCTTTCATGTAGCCAAAGGAAACATGTTTCAATAGTAACTTCTCAAAATACATATTATTAAAATATTTATATCAAAACATAAACAACAATTCTAACTGCAAACCCTTTTATCTCTCCTTCCTGGCTTAACCAGATTCTATACAACACTAGTTATGCTTGATCATGAAAGAGTCGAAAACCTCAAGAGGGTAATATGACGAATTATCTTGATTAGGCCCGCATCGCTCTATTTAGCAACAAAATTCAGGTCCCGCTTTGCCACCTCCAATGACCACTCATCCCCCTCCATATCTATACAACTGCACAACATTATCGACGCCTTCAACACTCTAGCTAAGTTCCTCAAAAAAATCTTTAACAAAGATAATCAAAAAAGCATGTGAAAGTTGTTGAGAGAAAGACCGGATACAAGTAAGGTAGTAAAAGATTATAAAATTAAGATTACACCTTCAACACTCTTCTCATCGATTTTGTCCTCTCCCTCTCTTCAGAATCTTGGATGAACTCGTTTGTAGATGGGCTATTCTTTGGGCTATCTTTTGAAGAATTTCACATAGATTGTTTATTCTTTCTTTTGAAGAGTTTTTTTACGAACTTAGCTAGATGATTGAAGGCCTTGATAATGTTGTGCAACTGCATGGAGATGGTAGGGCAGGAGCGCTTGTTTGCGACGGTGAAGCAAGATATGATAATCTTTGCTCAAACGAGGGATATCAGCTTTGTCAAGACAACACGTCTGGTTATCCTCCCAAGGATTTCGGCTCTTTCTCTATCAAGTATAGCTATGGATGAACAAAATTTGGTTAGATAGGAGAGGGGAGATGAACTAACAATTATTCAGTGTGGCTCGAACAATAATCCCTAGGTTCAAGGGATGAAAAACTTTCTTATTGATTGTAAATTCTTGCATATTGTCACTAGAGATGTCACTAATCCTAGCAAAGAAAAAAAATGAAAGTAATTTCGAATTCGCTGATCGTCTTTAAGATTGGGAAATCAACATCTAGCAAATTATCTAATGGATTTGCAATAGATTAGTTCATTCCATTTATACTCAATCTATTAATTATGAACCTGCCATGGAGATTTGAGATTTCCAAGCAATTGTGTATTGCCCTATCGGACTTGTTCATTATTACAAATTATGCTATGTTCTCCATAATCTCAAACATTTGATTGAACAATTTGGGATTATTTTCTTACCCCAAGTTTGGTTGATTTGGTATCAACTCTCTCATAGCCAAATCAATGTAGATCATATTTATATTATTCCGGTTCTAATGGCTTTTCAACCTTCATACAAAACTGTTTGTGCATCCTTACTCTATTGAGATCCTCTTCCTAAACTTCATTCATTAACTTAGGCTCATTATTTTGGTGTGGTTACTTTAAGACACCAATATATGAAGCGAAAAATAAAGGAATGTTGAAAAATATTTTGGGAAAAATAATTTGATTGATATTTTTGTTTTTATCCCTCTTGCTAATCAATACTTGATTGGCATCACTTCCCATGACATTAACCCATCATGTACCAAAATGAAACATGTTTCATCAATAACTCCTCAAAACTCATATTATCTAAAGGCTTATACCAAAATACAAATGTCAATTCTACCGGCAAAGTCCTTTCATTTCTTCTCTCCCACCTAACTAGATTTCGTACAACCATAGTTATGCTCAGGAAAGATCCGAAAGCTTCGAGAGGGTAATAGGACATATTGTCCTCAGTAAGTCTGCATCGCTCTATCAAGCAACAAAATTCATGTCCTGCTTAGCAGCCTCTGATGACCACTCCTCCTTCACCATCTCAATGTAGTTGTACCACATTACTAATGTCTTCAATCAGCTAGCTAAGTTCCACAAAAGCTCTTAAAAAAATCAAAAAAGTGTGCGAAAGCTGTCAAATGAAAGCCCAAATACAAAAGAGTACATAAAAGATTCTGAATACAAAGTGGAGAAATCGATTATAGGATAGGTTGATGATTCTTAATTCTTAAGATGAAGAGGAAAAAATTGGCGAAAACACTGTTGATGGACTACAAGCTTAAGATTATAAAGATGCAGAGGAGAGAGCGGATGAGAAGAATATTGACGGGGCATAGTTAAAGAGTTTGAAAATGGTGAGTAAAATTGATTAGAAAACTAATGATGTATTGTAGGTTGAGATGAACATTGCTTGAGATCTGACCTCGTCATACATCAACATCAATTGCTTCAACTTTGGCCTGGAGCCTATCAACAGTCTTCTTATCACGGTTTTTGTAGTCATTTTTAGAATCTTCAACTTGTACCCCTAATAGTCTTATGATCGATTTTGTCATTCCCAGCTCTTTAAATTCTTAGACGAACTCATTTGTAGGCTCGCTTTTTTTTCTCTAGGCTATATTTTGAAGACTTTTTCACTGTTTGTTGGGAGCATCTAACAAAAGGTAGCTTTGTAGTACCTAATATTAGGTATGGCCTTAATTGATTGCCATGTTTATTTAAATTTATTTTTAACAAGTTTATACATCTCCTTTTAATCGCTAACTGGCTAGGTAATTTATAATTATATTACATTTCTATTTTGAATTATCAAAAATATTGGCTCATCTTTTCCCAGCTTCCACAATTTAGGGGATTAATGAGGCAAGAAATCCAAATAAATAGGGAAGTCGTCTTTTATTTACTTTTTTCCTTTTTAGAATCCACATTCATTCATCATTAATTTGATTTGATTTTCTTTTTTTTTTCCCCCATGTTTTCCCTTTTTTGTTCTTTTTCTTTTGATCATGCATGATTAGTGGTTTTGCTCAACATGGGACAAGGGTTAATTAATTGATGAGATATTAGGGAAAAGGTACATACATAAATTAGATGTTATAATGAAATTAATAAATAAGCAAAATAATAATCAAAGAATATTTAATATTAATGAAATTGATAAATAAATACAATAATAATCAAATAATATTTTATATTTTTTGTCAACAATTTTGTTTCTTAAATAATAAATTAGATTTTATATTAGTATAAATTAATATTTCCCATTACAAAAAAATTATTTATTCAGTAAAAAAATAAATAAAAAATATATGGAATTTATTTAATTATATAAAAAAAACACCCCTAAAAGTTCTATTATTTCAACTTATTTTATCACAAATTTGGTGTTTATCTTCTCCAACTTCTCCATTTTTGGGGATTTATAGGGGAGAAGTTCTATTAACCATCGTAAATCATTTTTTTTAATTTTCTTTTCACTTCATTCATGATTAATGGTGTAAACGAGTCGAGCTTGGAAAATTTTTTTGAGCTCAACAACCCTAATGTTTTGAGACTTGAGCTCAACTCAACTCCACTAAAATTGACTTTTTAAATAATTCGAGTAGTTCAAGTTTGAACTCAAGTTTGAAAATTTTTATCTAATGCAGTACTAAAAAAATTATTTATTTTTATTTTCAAACCTTTATTTGGAATTAAAAATGTAACATAAAATAATATAATGTAACAGTATTATCTAGTAATGTACATTTATATTACATATACACAATAAATTTATATTAATAAAATAGTATATATGTTCATAATATAATATAAAAAGATGTTAAAATAACATCATGACCTGAGCCTCAAGTTTAGACACAAAAATTTCGAGATCGACTTGAGGTCAAGCTCGAGCTCGAATCAAGCTACCTCGAGCTCAACTCGCGAAGTTCACGAGCCATCTCAACTTTTTTGCACTTTTATTTCTCATTAATGTTTCTATTTAACATGCAATGAAAGGTAGTTAAATAATAAACAATGCCTAAAAAATGGGTACATATGCAGATTATATGTTATAATGAAATTTACAAATAAATAGAATAACAATTAAATAGTATTATTTTTTTTCAATAATTTTATTTCTTAAAATTATAATGAAAAATGATTTTTCAATAATTTTATGTTTTTAAAAATTGTATATTTATAAATATTTTGTAATTCATCTTATCAATCCACATTTATATTAGATATTATAGATTATATGATGTATTACATAATATTTCTATTTAGTTACTCTAATTAGAAATTTATAATTTATTTTCTAATTTTCTATATAAAGGTATGTTAATTTTCAAGTTAAACTTTAATAAATAAATTATAAATTATTAATTTTGACTCCTATAAGAGGAATGGGTTAAAATTGATATAAATTAATTTTTATTATTAAATTTAATAAGTAACCATTTGTTTTGTATATACAAGAAAAAGTATTTTAATAGAAATGATAAAATATTGGAATGATAAATGGAGAAAATGTATTTGGCTTAATGCACCTAACAAATATAACTAAAATTTAGCTTGTATGTAAATAACAAGTAGTAAGTAGTGAAAACTTGCATGCCAGGTACCAAGTAAGTGTAACATGTAAAATATGTTACAAGCAATATTTTTAAAATCGGACCGAACATAGAACCGGTGGCCTTATTGGTTACCCGTTTGATCAATTGATCGGTCAAACCAACGCGGGACGTCATAAGTATACATATATATATATATATATGTAACAATTATATTTATTTCTATATGTATATATAATATTGTAACTATTAACAAAAAAAATAGAAATAAATTCAAATAATTAGCCTCAACTTCTAACTTTTACAAGAAATTCAATTCACTTTCTTGCCATATATACTTTGTTTGTAATTAATTTGAGTGGCTATTTGTAAAACTGACTTTTAGCATGATTAACAGGTTATAAGGTATCATTATTCAAATTAACTCAAAATAAGAAGAAAATTTAGAATTTATGCACTAGAATTGTTCCCCACTATAAAATTTAAAGTTGCAAAATATATGCAAGCAATTATAGTAAAATAGCTACATACAATATAGAATATACATAAAGATAAGGATACAAGGAGAAAAAGGGGGGTTATAGTTATATCTATTATATAAAACGGAATAGTCTATCTAATTTTTCGCAAGTGTCGGCATAGTTTCATGACAAGTGTCGGCCTAAATATAAGACACTTGTCAATATTTTTCATTAGATGGCAAATCAAACCAATTGTTTTCATTCATTATATATATAGCATGTAATCATTAGATGACAAATCGGACAAAATAAAAAGGATATAGGAAAAAAAAGCAAGATTTTATTGTATTTTCAAGCTGAAACATGTATTTAATTATATTCATGTAAATCGAAAAGTCAATACATTCCATATAGAGGTAATACAAATCTTTTTCTTTTAAAAAAATTAAAAAAAAAATTATTTGTTAGCAATATTGTAGGCCCAATTTTCTATTAGTTGATTTTTCTTTCCTTATTTATTAAATGTAAAAGTCACTATTTTTTAAGAGATATGTTTTTGTTTTTTTCTATCAAATTCTTTTTCTTTCAAAAAAATAAAAAAAAATGAAGAATTATGTGTGGGCAACATTGCTGGCTGAATTTTTTTTTTTTCCTCTGATGACTACATTTGAATAATATTTCTTTATTGGTATTCAAGATCATGGGCATATTCCTAATTTAAATTCAATGCTTATCAATTTTAATTTTTTATTTAAATTACTTCACTTATTATTTTTTATTCATTATATATATAGTATATAATCATTGGATGACATATCAGACAAAATAAAAAGGATATAAGAAAAAATCAAGATTTTATTGTATTTCAAAGTTGATACATGTATTTAAACAAATTCATGAAAATCGAAAAGTCAATACATTCCATATAGAGTTAATACAAATCGTTTTCTTTTAAAAAATTAAAAAAACAATTATTTGTTGGCAACATATTAGGCCCATTTCTCCTATTAGTTAATTTTTCTTTCCTTATTTATTAAATGTAAAATTCATTATTTTTTTAAGAGATATCTTTTTGCTTTTTCTATCAAATTCTGTCTTTCAAAATAAAAAATAAAAAAAAATGAAGAATTATTTGTGTGCAAAATTGTTGGCTGAATTTTTTTTTTCCTCTGATGACTACATTTGAATAATATTTTCTGATTGGTATTCAAGATCATGGGCATATTTCTAAATTAAATTCAATGCTTATCAATTTTATTTTAATTGTTTATTTAAATTGCTTCACTCATTATTTATCATTCATTATATATACATAAAGTATATAAAATAAAAATGAGACACATACAAAATAAAAAGAATATAGGAAAAAATAGAGATTTTATTGTATTTTCAAATTGACACATGTAATTAATTATATTCATAATAAAGGGCCGATTTATTTTACTCTATAGAGTTTATGATTTGAATGCATATTCCTAATTTAAACTCAATGCGTATCAATTTTAATTTTTAAATTAAATTACTTCACTTATTATTTTTCATTCATTATATATATAGTATAAAATCATTGGATGGCAAATTAGACAAAATAGAAAGGATATAGGGAAAAAAATCAAGATTTTATTGTATTTGCAAGTTGATACACATATTTAATTATATTCATGAATATCAAAATGTCAATAGATTCCACATAGAGTTAGTACAAATCTTTTTCTTTTTTTTAAAAAAATTACACTAGTTACAAGTACTAGAATGAAATATAGTACCTAACGTCAAACTCTTCACACCCCTACCTAACAATTGACAACCCCTAGTTCGTTTATTTTTTTCTTAAGAGATTTTTTATCTAACTTGGCCAAATGATTGATGCATCAATAGTGTTGTGCATCTGCATGAAGATGGTGTGAAAGGAGCATTTGTCGGCAGCAGCGAAGTAGGACATGATAGTTGTTGCTTGAGAGAGCGATACGTGCTTAACCACGGCAACATGTCCAGTTACCCTCTTGAGGCTTTTGACTATTTTGCAATTAAGCATAGCTATGGTTGAACAAAATTTGTTTAGACAGGAGAGGTGAGAAAAAACAACAATGTTTTGAGTGGCTCAAACTATAATCTCAAGGTTTAAGGAATGAAAATCTTTCTTATTGGTCATAAATTCTGGCATATTGCCACTTGTGATATAACTAAATCCAACAAAGAAAAAGATGAAATTGATTCTGAATTCGTTGATCGTCTTTAAGATTAGGAAAGCAACAATCACCAAATTATCACCTGGTTTCGCTATACATGAAACTTCCATTGATATTCAATTTGCTAATTATGAAACTGTCAAAGAGATCTAGGATTTTCTAGCTAATAAGTATTACACCAGTAGACTTGCTCATTGTTACAAATTATGGACTATTTTCCAGAATCTCAAACAAGTACCTGAACAATATGGGAATTAGTTTTTTGCAACAAGTCTACCTGATTGGTTTCGACTATCTCATGGTTGAATCAATGAAGATCATCTTTATATTATTCAAATTCTCATAGTTTTTTCAACCTTAATACAAAACTGTTCATGCATCATTACTTTATCAAGATCCTCTTCCTAAACTTCCATAATTAAATAAATTAGGCTAATTATTCTGAGCTAGTTATTTTAAGGCATCAATATACAAAGGCAAAATAAAGTAAATACGTTGAAAAATATTTTGGTGAAAGGAATTTAATTGATATTTTTGTATTTATCCTTCTTGCTAATCAAGACTTGATTTATATCACTTCCCCCAAGATTAACCCTACATGTATAGAAGGAAAACATGTTTTATTAATAATTTCTCAAAATACATATTATTAAAAAGGCTTATATCAAAATATAGACACCAATTCGGTCAATAAAGCCCTTTCACATCTCGTTTCCCACCTAACCAGATTTCGTACAACCATAGTTATGCTTGATCCTAGAAGAGTCTAAAGCCTCAAGAGGGTAATTGGACAAATTGTTTCAACTAAACCCATATCGCTCTATCGATCAATAAAATTCATGTCCCACTTTGCCACCTCTGATGACCATTCCTCCCATGCCATCTCAATGCAGTCGCATTACATTACTGACACCTTCAATCATCTAGCTAAGTTCCATAAAATCTCTTTAAAAAAAAAAAGAAAGAATTGAAAAAATGTGCAGAAGTCACTAAGACAAAGCCTAGATACAAATGAGGTTGTAAAAAATTTTGAATACAAAGTGCCGAAAATTGATTATAAGACAAGTTGATGACTCTAAAGATGAAGATGAAAAAATTGACTAGAACATTATTGATGAGCTACAGGTTGAAGTTTCCAAAGATGAAGAGGACAAAACCAATGAGAAGATTGTTGATGGGTTATAGATCAAAGATACTAAAAATGGCAAGGAAAAAATTGATCAGAAAACTAATGATGTGATTTAGGCTCAGACAAACATTTCCTGAGATCAGACAACGTTGTCATACATCAACATCAGCTAGTTCAACTTTGACCTGGAGCCTATCAACAGTATTCTTGTCAATTTTTTTGTTTTCATTATCAGAATATTCAACGTATAGCCCTTTAATAGTCTTCTTATCAATTTTGTACCCTCTCCCTCGTTTTAGAATCTTAGATAAACATATTTGTAGACTGACTTTTGTCCTAGCTATATTTTAAGAACTTTAATATAGTTTGTTTATTTTTTCTTTTGAAAAGCTTTTAGTGGAACTTGGCTAGATGATTGAAGGCTTCGGCAATGCTGTGCAACTGTATGGAGACAGTAGGAAATGAGTGGTTCTCAACAACAATGAAGCAGGATATGATAGGCGCTTCTCAAAAGGGTGATACTAACTTAGTTAAGACAACACGTCTAGTTATTCTCCTGAGGCTTTCGCCTTTTTCGCCAATAAGCACAAAAAAAGTTGAATGAAATCAACCTAGACAAGAGAGAAGACATAAGTTAACAATTATTCTATGTGGCAATCAACTCGTTTTTCATGCTAAAAAATTTCTCTCTCCCTCCAAATTCTATAGCCCCCACAGTAAACCTAGATCTAGCCGTCTATCGCCCTCATGAGCGATAAGCCGCCGAACAGCGATGGCATAGCTGCTGCCCGGCCCCCTCGGACCTATACAGCTGCGGTCAGTGCTTCTCCGGCAGATCTGTTCCTGCCGAACGCTAGAGAGCGAAAGAAAAAGTTTGACCTGTCTACGTTCACACCCATCAAAACCGTTGCAGATTTTAAAGACAAACCTGTTGTCATCTTTACCCATGCTAATTAGGAGAAGTTATGCCAGCCTTTCCAACACGTTCTAGTTGGGAAATTCTTGTACGGCCATCCGTCTATAGGAGCGCTCCGATTTATTTTCAGGAAGATAAAGCTTAAGAGGAGGTTTCGCTTTTCTTCTTTGATGATACGCATCTATGTATTCATCGATATGATCACGACGACTATGCCAGGATTTTTATGAGAGACATTTGGCACTTTAACGGGTATCCTATATGAGTTTTCAAGTGGGAACCAGATTTTGATCCTACAATTGAATCCCGTCCGGCTTAAGATCCGACACCTACGAATGCATCTGATTTCGGTCCCGGGATTGTACACCATCGCCAAGTGCATAGGAAACCCGATGCACGCGGACAAAGCTATAGCCGATTGCTTTCAGCCCAAGATTTCTAGGGTTTTTGTGGAGGTGAACGTCACTAAACCTAATAATGAATCCATTTGGAATGTGAGGGACTGCCTGTATACTGCCGGTGATGTCGTCGAAGAGGTCATGTTTAGCACAATTGTTTCCTTCCGCCGCAGGATTTTGGCAGGGAGGAGGACATGCACCAAAGAGACTTATGGGACAAGCTGGATGCCAAATGTCATGCCTGGTCAGCCCCACAAGATGCACGCACACTTCCTGGAAAATCTCAAGATAGAGCTTTACTTTCTTCACATGGGACCTCGACTGGGAGCCTGATCGAAACCCCTTAAGATCGTCTCAAGATCGTTCACAATTTAGATCGACAGCTATCGTGTGCCTAGGATCAGGCCAGTCAGTCGAAAGTTTCAAGTCTAGTGCCTCAAGAGTTGTCCAAGGACATACAGAGCGAAAGTGACGCCTCCCGTCGGCACGAGGTGTCAAGCAAGTCCACAAAAGATAAGGGGAAGTAGGTTCTGCTGGAAACAGATACAGAATTGCGGGAAATTCAGCGTACTGGATTGAATAACAAGTTCACGGCACTTGGTGAGGAGGAGACAAATGATGAATTAGCGGAGGATGTTGCCAAGGAAACTGTTGATGGGTTGCAAGATGTCTCGGCTAAGGCAAATAACATTCCATGGCAAGTGCAGAATGATCAGGAGCGATTTGAGGTCCCCCTATCCAAGAGGCTAATGAAAATTCCTATGATCCGGGATAGAAGGAGAGGGGGGAGATTATGACGAACGCGTTACCACGTACTGCTGATAATTCCTTGGACTTGGAGTTCGATGTTAGTGTGGACGGAGGGGATCGGCCACCTTCTACAGTGAAGAAACGTGACAATCTCCTGGTGGCAGGTACGTTACAAGCTTCAAAAAAGATACCCAAAAAGAATATTGTGGATAGCCCTCCTAGGCTCCCTAGGAGTAAAGCTCGGATGGGAGATTCTGTCTCCCAAGCCACTAAATGATTAATATCTTAATTTGGAACTCGCGGGGTCTTGGTAACTCCGCTAAATAGTACTTACTTGCAAATTTGCGTAAGCGTCATAAGTTGGTTATTTTGGTGATCATTGAACCTAAAATTCAATTAAATGAGGGGTTTTTGAAGAAAAAATTGGGATTTGGGAGAGTTATCTCCAATCCCTCAAATCATATCTGGTGCTTCTATGATGCTCAAATTGGTTTTGATGTCGTGTTTAATGAAGATCAATTTATGCATGTGGAGGTGTCATCGGGACACCTTAAGCAACCCATTTTCTGCACGTTTGTGTATGGTAGACACACACGTATAGAGAGAAGGCAGCTTTTGGGGGTGATTTTAATGTGGTTACATCGGTTGACGGACAAAGAGGGTGTGTTGTGACTCCCATGGGTTCCATAGAGGACTTTACCGTCTGCATTGAAGGTTGTGGGCTTCTCGACCCCAATTTTGTTGGAAGCCAGTTCACTTGGAATCGTGGTCACAAGTGGGAACGGTTGGACTGTGTCTTGGTGTCACCGGGCTGGATGGATTTGTTTTCGGATTTTCAGACAATCCATCTAGCACGGCACAAGTCTAATCACTCTCCATTGTTGATTTCTCCTGCATTGCCAGGTTTGCATGGTCCTTCAACTTTCAGTTTTCAAAGGAATGTGGAGTAGGCGTCATAAGTTCTTCGAGGTAGCTAAATCTAATTGGGTCCTACCAACAAAAGTTGGTCCGTTTGAAAAAGTTTCTTAAGCAATGGAATGTGGAGGTGTTTGGCAACATGTTTGATAAGGTCGCTGAGGTGATGCGGGTTGTGTGGCAAATAGAACAGGTGTATGATGCGGAACCTTCAGATAGTAACCTCATGGTAAGGAATCGGAGGACGGCTAAACTTGATCGAGTTCTGGCAATGGAGGATTATTGGAGACAAAAGGCTGCTGCACGATGGGTGCATGAAGGTGAGCGGAACACCCAATTTTTCCATAACTTTGTGAAGCAAAGACAGGCTAAAGGCAGAATTTTTAGTATTATGCATGAAGAGAGACTTGTCGAGCAGCCGAACGAGATCAAAGCATCTGCAGCTGCTTACTTTGAGTAGCTATTGACTAAGGATGACGGATATATGCTATAGGAGGATTTTTCACATATCCCCAGCCTCGTAACTGAGGTGGATTCTACTGTCTTGTGCGCAGTTCCGAAGAGGGAAGAAGTCAAACGGGCCATTTTTGATATAAGTCCTGATTCAGCTACGAGTCTGGACGGGGTTTCCTCAGTGTTTTACCAAACATGCTGGGACTTTATTATAGAGGATGTGTACGAAGCTGTCCGCGATTTCTTTTCTGGCACTCCGATGCCCAAGGCCTTCACTTGTACCACTATTGTTTTGATGCCTAAGAAGGATGCCCTGGTCTCATGGGTAGATTATTGCCCAATCAGCCTTTGTAATGTCACGAACAAAATTATGATAAAATTGCTATATAGTAAGCTTGCAGGTCTTCTTCCTTCCATCACCTCGCCAGCACAAGCAGGTTTCATTTCCAGAAGGGCGATATCGAACAACATCTTATTAGCTTAGGAGCTTATGCACACGCTTAATAAAAAGGTGAAAGGGGATCGTATCATTTTTAAATTGGATATGGCTAAGGCATATGATAGAATTTATTGGTCGTTTCTTGCGCGGATGCTCCAATACTTGGGTTTCTCGGAACAATGGATCCACCTTGTGCGAAATTGTGTAGAGCATTGCTTATTAGTTGTTAGCATGTGTAATGTTTACCTTTTGGAATTACTAACTTCTTTGTATTTTTTTTCCTTTTATTTTTGTTATATCAATCTCTATTATATATATATATATATATATATGTATGTTTGTGTGTGTGCGTGGGATTTTCTTTTTCATCTTTCTTTTGGTCTTTCAAGAATCAAACTTTTTACCTACCATTTTATTTATCATATATTTGCTGTTTTCATTTATTTTACAATAATCAATATAAGAAAAAGTAATACTATTGACAAAATTTAAAAATAATAATATAAAAGTTGTTACAAATAATTGTATTTGGTGACTACATCTTTTATTTTGTTGCTAATTAAGTTTCTTTAGTAACAACAATTTTTATCTTGTCACAATATGCGCTCAATAGTGACAATTATAAACAATTAGTGACATACCTATAGTGACAATTGGGTGACAAAAAAAAATTACTATTAGAATTTTGTTATAAGATTCCATTGTCATTAAGTTGCAACCATATATGTGTCACTAATTATCAATTTTGTACAATGTTGTCACTGTTGATATTATGTAAACATGTTTTGTGACAACATAATTTTGTTGTCAATAAATATATGTAATTAGTGACAACTTTTTCAATAGCACTTGTTATATTTTTACTAATTTATTATATTCCTATAATGAATATTTGCTCCATTGGTTAATGTAAACTTTTGTTTTTTTAAATTTTCCCGTACCTTGAGGTCAAAATATTCACATTATTATTTGGGTTTTGTGGATGAAAATTTTCTTCTTTTTTAAAAAAAAAAGGTAATTTCTCATTATTCAATTGTTTAATTTGTTAAGACACATAGACTAACAGTTATATTATATTTTTTATGCTTTTCTTATTGTTTTCTCTTATCTTAATTATTTTGACATCTTAATGTTACTGGTGCTGGGGAACATGTTTTCCTATATTTTTCTTTAATCCTGAAAATTTGTGATGATTTTGCGTCACTTTGTTTGCGTATGATGAGTTGGTATTTTTCTTTTATATATTTTATTATATTCTCACATATTCATTGAGTTTGTAACTTCATTTGATGACACACACACACACACACACACACACACATATATATATATATATATATATTTTATATTATACCTCTCTTTGTTATTGGACAAATTCTAATAATAGGCTCATAAATATTTGCTAGTAATAGAAAGGAAACGAAAATGATCGTGCATAGCATAGGCGTTATAGGCCGTGTTCGACCACAATAATTTTAATTTGGACCGAATATTATTTTTGGTGATTTGAAATTATTTTGGTTATCATGGAAAAACTTTCGTTAGTCACGTTTCTATATTTATACAGAGTTACAGTTAATCAATGTCTTAAAATTTGAAAATAGATGAAACATTCTTATGTTGGCGGATGAGGTTATGGAAAGATCGATGTAATCATTCATTCAATTTCATTAATTAAATTGAATTTTCCTAATTATGAAGAGTTTTAATTAAGGTTTTCAGAATATATCATACCTTCTTATGTCGGTCAATGAGATTATGGTAAGATGTGTTCTCTTCATATTCATTTATTACATTTAAATTTTGATATTCATGAAGAGCTCCAATCAAGGTCCCTAAAATAGATGGAAACCTTCTTATGATGGTAAATGAGTTTATGGAAAGATGTATACTCTTCGTTTTCATGAATTACGTTTAGGTTTTGGTATTCATGAAGCACTCCAATCAAGGTCCCAAAATAGATAGAAACCTTCTTATTGATCTCTTCTACATTTTCATTGGTTATATTTGAATGGTCATATTTATGAATAGCCCAATCGAGGTTTCAAAAACAGATGAAACATTCTTATGTTGACAAATAAACTCATGGAAAGACGCATTCTCTTCTACTTTTAAATATTTGAAATTTGAACGATCTCTATTATTGACCTAAAATAGATTTATCCTATTATCTTTCGTTTTTACATACATATGAAAGATAATCCAATTAGAGGCATATAAATCTACTTAACCCGCACAATCGACCCAAACCAACCCGATCTGCTCGCAAGCCGTTGGTTGTAAAATTTTAAATTATAACCTGCAGTTGAATATTGTAACCCGCCACTTCTCAATTGGGTGGCAGGTCCAATATATAAAATTCGCCCAACCCACAACCCGATCCCTATATGTATACATATATAATATGTGTATATATAAAAATGCACGTATGGTAATATATATATATATATAAGTTGCGTTTTGTAGGAATTTATAGGAGAGAGTGAATGGATATCACCACCATAAACAAGTTTGGTAGCTATTTGCTTAGCCTACGACAAAATCAGGGCCCAACACCCAATCAAGTAATTCCCGTGATTCAGCATCCCACCTCCTAAATGGGATGGCCTATCCCACACTTTCTGAGCCTGAGGATTGGAAGTCAAAATTATCCATCTATCCTTATTGCCTTACAATTTATGCAAAACATTAAAATTCTATCTCCCACTTGTACGAATCGAGTCGAGTTGTTTAATTGCCAAATAGTGCGTGTGTGTGTGTGTGTGTGAGAGAGAGAGAGAGAAGAGGGGGAAAAAAGTAGAGATTGACAAATTTACAAACAAGCAACAAAGTAAAAAATTAATAACAACTTCGAATGATTTTTTCACTAAAGGCATAAACGGGAAAACCAAAACTATTTCTACTTCAGTTTAAAGTATTAAGATCAACATTCTGACATTGTCTTTCCTGAAGAGAGGAACAAAACCTAACAATTTTTTGTTTTCTGCTTCGTACCATCCAAAATGTCAAGGTTGTCTTTCTATTAAAATGTAATGGGTATGTGGTAATTTAACATGTAATCCGTCCCATAGCTAAATCTCTACCACACATATTCTTAGCTTATGGGTTGGATATCCGAAAACAATTTATCATGATACCAAACTTAAAATACTGCTAGATAAATAAGTTATATTTGGGCCAGTTATCCAATGTATTTGGCGTCGCACCAAACTCACCTGTACTACCAACGCCACCATAGAATATATGTGGACTCTAATAACTATCTTTGGACTCTTTTGGATCTTTGATCTCACATATTTAACTTATTTCTCTCCTATCTCTCGTCTTCCACTATTCATGTGTTCTAATTTATTTCTTTTTCCCTGTCCTCTATGAATATATATTTTTTCGGGTTACTTTTATCATTTCTTTTAACCTTTCCTTTTTTTTTTTATTTGTTAATCTTCTAAATTTATTTTGAACTATTTTACTATAATAAATTTACTAAAATACATTATAAATAATTAAAAATATATAATTTTGTATAAAATCTAATAAATATTTTAATTTTATATTTAAAATTTAAATATGTAATTAAATTAATTTTTATTTTTATTTTGCACAAGTGTCAGTGTGTCCGATCTACTAGTATGTGTTGTGTGTATAAGCAAACTATGTACATATTTATGTGATGCATTTTTCTATTAAACTTCTTTTATTAAATTATCTTTCTGTAAATACATAAAAACTTCTTAATGCAAGAATTATAAATTTATTGAATAGAATTCATTGGCATTCCCCCGCCTATTTGAACTTTATTTGAATTTGCAATGAGTAGCAACATCGAATAGGTTTTAACATTTTTCTTTCTTTTTATATTGAATTCACAAGTAAAAATAAGTTGAATTGTGATAAATGTATATAAAACCCGCCATCCCACAAACCCAACCGCTACATAAACTGCACCTGCACAACCTGGTTCACTCTATTTGAAAAAATAATTGTATGGTTATGATTTATATTTTTAACAACCCGCATATATAGGGCCGGGTTAAATTCTTTTACCAAAATCGCCTGAACCCGACCACGTATAACCCTAAATCTAATTGTTTAATTTATACAAATTAATTGTTTAATTATAAATTTTAATGGTGCCTGTCAATATAGAAGAGAAATAGTTCTTATAAGTCAACCAAATCTTTGGACTCATTTCAATGAAAAATAATAATATGGTAACAATTATAAGTTGGGGAATTTGAGAAGACGAACGTGCATTACCCCATAGATTGAATTAGTGAATTCCTGCCATAGAATAAAACAA